>PVHY01016905.1:0-32660 GCA_004024945.1 Uropsilus gracilis
TAGATTTAGGAAAATATGTCTCCTGAAAATGAGACAGATTAACTTTCAAGTCAAGCCAAACACTTGATCCATTTCAAAGTCTTATTTACATGATAGATTCTTGCATCTTAAAATATATTCTATATGCATTGCTTTAAACAAAGTATCTTTGGAATAAGAAGAGAGTAGTTTCCACAACAGGGGGACTCTAGAGATGAATTAATTAATTAAACAGTACTGGGGGCAGATGAAAAAAGTAAATTATTGAGTCAGAAAGAACTTTCAATTATACCCAAAGGAACTAATACATCCAAGGGCTATGAAATTCTTAAGATAAAATGATCAAGACCATATGCCCTAATGAAGTATTTTTGAGTTGAGATTGTTAGAGAAGAGCTGTGACTTTGAGAATTTTCTGGAAAGGTAAATGAACCATTGACAGACTCATTTGATGAACTGATGAGCAAGATTTTAGAAAGTGACTTGCGACAATATAATTTTATGACTTAACATAATAAATCCCAATATGAAAAATAAACTTATTTTGAAAGATACAACTTATTTTTCTTCCATTTTTCCATATTTTGGTCAGTTGTCTTGTTCTGCATAGAATGCATTTAAACTCTACTTTTGAAGTGACTTATCCTTTCAGATTGCCTGTTTCCCCTTTGTCTAGAGTTATCATAAGAAATCTATGATAGGTTACACACTAAATATTTTTATTTGTAATTATTTCCATTTTTTATTTGTAATTATATTTGATAATTTTCACAGTTCTACTGTGGTTGCAATATTTTAATGGTGTTTATTTTCAACTAACTTTTTAATTTTGAATTAATTATAAACACTAGAGAAAGCCTTCTCATCTTTAGACTTTCCAGGGTAATTTTTGTTTTTGTTCTCTGATTGCTAGCATTTTCAGACTGCTATCTTATTCACTTTCAAGTATAGGATATTTAAGGCAAAAAGAAAAGTCAGTGTGTTTATGAATCAGATTCTTAAGTTTCAATATCTCTACCCTACTGCCTCATTCTCTGAACTATTTTTACAGTCTTTAATATGTTTTTAATATAACATTCGGGGTTTTCATTGTATCTGTTGAGAAGAATAGGAATATATATATATACACACACACATATATATATATATATATTTATTCTCCACTTTTTCAGCTTATTTTACACACACATAGGTCCCATATATATGGGCTTCTAATATCCCAGATTTAGTCAAATGTCTAGCCTTGGCCGGAAGACAATGTCTAGCGATAATAATATGACTACTAAAATACCAATAACATCTTTGCTAATAGTCACCAAGTCACATGGTGGCATGGCAGCATAGTGAAATGGCCAAACTACTGGTAGTTCTCCAAAAACTCTGATGGCAGGTGCTATGACACAACCGGCAAGTCACAACACTATTGGTTCTCAAAGACCTGGTACTTACTTGACTAACTGGGACTGACTGTAGTGGTACTTTTCAGTCACATCTTTACTACTAGACATTGTTGTTCTAGAAATGTGACTAAGAATGGGGTATTAGAATTCAAACCTATAAGATAATTTAATAATATTCAGAGAAGAGGGGCAGATGAGTGATGATTTTGACATAGACTGAGAAAGATAAAAGGATTGATGTTGACTTTGTGTAATAACAGAATTTTAGAAAAGACTTTAGTTATATCCATGTATGCTGAGGAGAGTAATGTCCTATAAAGATAATGAAATCTTTATACAGGAAAATCAGAGTAAGAGAAACAGAAAGAACTAATGGTCTAGGTTATAAATTGATTTTTTGTTTCAAATCCTTCCTCTGATGACTTTTTGATGATTTTTTGGTGTCCCCTTTTTCATTCTTTCTGTGCAATTAAATTTGTATTATTTTATTAATCAAGTGATGTTAACTAATATACTCATAATTTATCTATAACTATACTAATAATTATACTTACTGGATGCACATTTTTAACTTAATATTCTGCAAAGATCTCCCATTTTTCTCTTCGATTTTTCTTTTCTTTTCTCTTACTTTGTGTTGACAGAAGATGACTAGCAATGTTACAGTTAGAAGTGGAGTAGTGAAATGTTTTCCTTTACCCTTTCCATCCTCAAGACTCCGAAAATACAGGATCTTTAAAATCTCATTCACAACTGGGTGTGACTAGAAAGTAGCAATATTTAAAAAAAAAAAACAAAATAACAAGAAAAAACATTGATTCAAAACTTTGGAAGATCAATGCTCATTCAATTTGAAAATATATGGCTGTTGCCCACTTATAAGTGCAGTAATATTGTAGAATATTTACTTATAAAATAGTTCTATAGAAAAAAACTGACTCATAATTTTAAGTAGCTACACCAAATATGTTTTTAGGAACTCCCTGACAATTCAAACTTATTATTTACTCCATTCAGAGGAGCAATGCTAAAGGTGTTTATTCAGCATTGCAAGAAATTACCTTATTTCTGTAATTATGATGGCTCACAAAGCAGTGGGGAATAGCTCTTCTGCTGACACAGGATTTTTGGAATTATTGATAACAAGATCCTGGAAGTTGATTTTGAGATTTGGGTCTTTATCAATGTGAACCAAAGATATTCTTTAAGTCGAAAATTCATTGAACAGAAATGCTTTCAAAGTCTGTCTAGATAGTTCTGTCTCTATTGTTTTGAGTCATTGCATATCAACAACATAATGATAGATCCCTCATATAGTGGTTAATGTGATTATTTTTCTTCTAGAAATTATTTATATTTTATGTTATGTTAGGCATAACATAAAAAATTTATAAAGTTTTGAAAAATGTGCTTGCCTGGAAATAAAGATGAGTAGCACTTTCAATTTTAATACAAATCAAGAAATCATGACACATATCTCCTTTCCTGTAAGCTCAAAAGACAAAAGATATTCAGGTACGTCTGATCAAATAACTATAATTCATTGGTTAGGATCTATGTGTCCAGTGTGAAAAAATAAATTTTCTAGATGTATTATCTGTCATGAGTCCCACAAGCACCAGTGAAAAGATAAACACTGGCCATTTCACACATGAGAAATCCAACATTGTAAAGAAGTTAAATCACTTATCCATAATTACATATCCATACAGTGGCAAAGTCAAAAACTGAACACAGATTCAACCACAAAATATGGAGTTAATTTGCCAGATTGTCATGTGGTAGCCTCCATATGATTTTTCTTTTCTTTTCTCCCAGTCTTATACAGTTTCATTTTTCAATGAGATTTTTTGGAGTAAGTATCATCCTTTGTTTTAAATGTTCTGGTCTGTTTCTTTAAAAATCATACTATTTATCTAGAATTTAATTTAAAAGGATGTGGAAAGGGTATTTTTCCCCTCAGGTATTCATTGAAGTTAAGGTATGAATGTTATCATGAAATTTAAGCCACCATATAATTTCAGTGACTGCATTTATAGTCCCTTTCCTCACATAACCATTACAATCCACTTGTATATGTTCTTTTTTAAAAGATACATTTTTTACAATTCTTTATTTTTGCGGGGCATAAAGGCATCATAAGGTTAATGTTACTGTTCTGAATCTTAACAGCTTAGATGTTACCACCTTGTTCAAGGGATTTTTAAATGTCAATAAAATCACGTAATACAATTGAATGTATATAGAAAATTTAAGAGATTAAGGCATGGGCGAAAAAGGAGCTAATTTCAACTCATGGACACTAAATATTAAAAATAAATAGATGAAAGAAAGAAAGAAAGAAAGAAAGAAAGAAAGAAAGAAAGAAAGAAAGAAAGAAAGAAAGAAAGAAAGAAAGAAAGAAAGAAAGAAAGAAAGAAAGAAAGAAAGAAAGAAAGAAAGAAAGAAAGAAAGAAAGAAAGAAAGAGGAAGAGAGAGAGGGAGGGAGGGAGGGAGGGAGGGAGGAAGGAAGGAAGGAAGGAAGGAAGGAAGGAAGGAAGGAAGGAAGGAAGGAAGGAAGGAAGGAAGGAAGGAAGGAAAGAAGGAAGGACGAGGACTACTGTTGGAATAACAAACTATTTCACTTTCACAAGCAAGAAATTATCCAACTTCAAATGTAAAGAAAATCATGTGAAGAAAAGACAGAGAAGCAACAGGGATAGGAAGACTCCACTGAGAAAATATTTGAAGTAGCATCTGAAAGATGGTTGTGACCGGCAATAATGAGAAAGTTTTAAAGAGAAAATAGCAAGTTAGATAAACATGAGAAAACTCTCAGCTATAGAAAACGCCTCAGAAGAGGCATCAGGTACATAAAAATAAAGCAGGGTACTAGGTGACTATGTAAAATAAACCCCGTTGAATATCAGACAGATTTTATGTATAATTTTACACAAAACCTTGTCAAATTTTTGGCATTGTTTTGTTTTGTTTGGACATGGAATAGTTCAATATTACATGAGAATTAGTTACTTTTGCATGAGAGTTAAACCAAGCTGGAGTGATAAAGCATTCACTAGCTCATGAAATGTCCTGGAACATTAATAAGGGGTAGGGAAAAAATCAAGACAGTCAAAATCGATTGTCTAAGCAGCAGAAAAATAAATGTTTATATAAAGGTCTAACAGAAATGGAAAGGAAAATTTCTCTTCTGAAATAATGTGAAATTAGAGACTTTGTTTTTGGCAAATGATTATATGAAAGGGACAGAGAAATCACAGGCATTCATGAGTCTTAGTATATGAGCATTAAAAGGAACAAAAGGTGTGATATTCTTTTATTCTTAGAGTTACTCCTTTAACTGGGGCTTAATTGTAATAATACACAGGATGGTAAAGGCATTTGCAATCTAATAGTACTCCAGGACTTGTTATCCATTCTTGATGCTATAGGACTAAATGATTCATGCATCAATACCACCTGGAATTCAGGATTAAATATGGTCCCTGATGCATCAGGAGTTTATTGATATTTAACGCTCTGCATTATCATCACCCAAACACTGGATTACTGTACAACTTGGTGCAGTTTTGTTGCGATTTCCAATGCACACCAATAATCCTACATGTCTAGATTTTGAATTCTGAAGGATATAAATATATACCCTTGGATATAATGGACCTATTTTGGTCTCCTGCATTCTTGATGTCACTCCTGTCTCCAAACAACCAGCGGTGAGGTCTATTGGCTTCATCCTTGAATGAGGAAGGTAAAATCTCAAATAATTACTTAAAATAGATGTTCGTTTCCTGGGCCTAACAACAGGTAAGAACTGAAAAAGCCTGGAAGATGGGTCAAGGGGCCATTATCCTTCTCAATGTGATTTCTATCACTTGGGTGACCCTATGGCTGTGGCACCTTCATTGTGTTTAAAATCCATTCATTGGACAAAGCAGGGGTGGGAGGAAGAATGGAAACTTCCTGACTATGAGGGCTTCCCTGAAACTCTTGTTCATTCATTCCATTGATCAGAATTTGTTTAAAATGCTACACTTCAAAAGATATGTAATCATTTAGCTGCATAGCTACTTTCCCAGTTAAAATGGGAGCTTGTTTACTAAGAAGGGGACAAGTAATGGCTATTTGGAGCAAAATCGTAGTCTCTGATGCAATTTTACAACTGAATATCGGTTAAATGCCCACCACTGGTCAAAGCTACTGCATTTAATGTAAGAGAGGTAAGTTAGTTCAAGTCCTACCTGTACTCCTTCTCACTAAAATGTATATCTAGGCTTTTGTCCAGCAGCTATTTGATTGGCCTACAAAGGACATGGAAGTTGAGTAAAGTAGCAGATTTGAGATATCATGAACTTGGAAGTGACAGAGAAGTGATAAGATCAATTTTGTTCTCATTAAGTTTTTACTGATGGTTGGCACAGCTGCCTATAACTGTGTTTCTGCAGGCCAAATGAAATTATAGCAAACTGAGTTATAATAAATATTACAATAATAACTTGGAGACACTGCAATCATACTCTCTTTCCCCAAGGGGACAGATGGCCTCTTAGTGTGCAGGCACAGAATTGCTCTCACTTTCATTTTAGCCATAGGCTTTTCCTGCACTTTCACCTCTGAAATCATGCTTAATGAGAGTACCACATTTACTTGCAAATGGCAAATGGTATTTTGTGTGGCACTCTCAGTCTTGTTGCTTTTGAGTACATACTTGTCCTTCAGAAATAATGAGACAAGAGTTGGGATCATGTTCCTCAGTGCCCCTAAATGAACTGAAAAAGAGCAGTGAGACTCCCAGAGGAGTAGGTGGAGGCAATTTGTTTTCCATCTTATCAAGGGACTCTTATCATAAGACATCAAAATCAAGAGAGCGGAATGGAGATTTACTAACCCTACCCCTTTGTTAAACTGTGGAAACCTCAATTCCACCAAGTGACTTACATTAGGAAGCTGCATATGGACTCCTGGAAGAAATATCTGGCATCTTGGCAGATTCATATCTGCTGATTTCTGTTTGGAGACTATATTTTTGCAGAGATTTTACATTTTCTATGTGACTGCATATTCATACAAACACAAACATACATATAATTGATCTTCCGAACTTTTTGTGATAAGAAATTGCCCACTGCAATTGGAATGTTCTTTGTGTTCAGGAATGTACACTTCTTTTGGGTGTGTTGACTATGTACTTATGTATACAATGAACAGCTCAACTTAAAAAGTGCTTGTCTTAGTAGTTAATCCAAATGCCAATGCAGCCAATCTTTTATGTTCAAAGCTGAACTTTTCTATTTAGTTGAGTTTGATCTGCGGCTACATTTATTATTTGTCACTGTAATCTCTTATAATCTTAGCTTGACTATTGTTATTATAAATTGATGTTTCGACTACATATTGGTCATGGTGTCTTCGATCTGAGATCAATTAGTTTGTTTCTAGAGAGTATGTTTTAAATATTTCATTTCTAATTTTGTACTTTTTTATTACCTGGATCACTTTTTTATTAATGCAAAGAAAGTAAGGTTGAAATTATCCACATACGGAATTCATATTTGTTCTATGACTGAGAACTTCTGGATTAGATGGGCAGATGGATATGGTATTGCTTTTAAAATGTCTGGGGTGTGTGTGTGTGTGTGTGTGTGTGTGTGTGTGTGTGTGTGTGTAGAATTGGTAAAATTTTTATTATTCCTGTGTGTTAGCTAGAGTGGTATAGATTTTTGAGAAGTCAGTTGGAGTTATGCTATTAAATGAATTAAGTCTTGAATTCATTTGATTGCTCTTAAGATAGTGCATTAGCTAAAGGAGAAATGATTTCTGCCTCAATTGTCTTTCCTTCACCTATTGCTCTTAAATTATGCAAAATTATACTAAAACAATTGACACATAAACATTTGCATTTTCTGGGAACTGAAAAAAACTGTCATGTAGCTATAAGAAAAAAGTTTGACTAGAAATGGGTCTATCAATCTTTCTCTTGTCTGACATACCTGGTCATCTCCTGGTCCCCATTCATGAAAAAAACTCAGTCATCTCCTGTGGACTTAGTATATTTGCCCACTATTTTCATCCGTGGTCTGTGGTATGAAAACTAGGATTTCAGAGAGTCAGCCAGTGTTAATTCTTCCAGAACTAACAGTCTCTAGCTAAATATTTAAGTTACTTCACTCTTTACCCTACTTACAGTTCATTCTTTTATTTCAGCTGTCGGTGAAGTAGAGCTGGCCCAACCTGACTTCTTATTTATACACCTTCAACTATGACTAACACAGAAAGTGAGTGCTAAAATCCTGAATTACCAGTAGGAAGATTCTATTTGGATGGGGTTCACCCCATTCCTGTCAGCTATAAAGGGAAGGATTTAAATATGGAACATAAGTGTCTGGCCCTTCTGAAACTGTGAGCTAAGGATGTGTGCAGACAAGAGAGAAAAAACTGAAATTTATTCATTCAACAATTTTCTTTAAGTGTATTCTATCTGCTAGACTTTTGAGCATCTGTAATTCAATAGATATATAAAATCTGCGGTAGATGCTTATAATAGCAGTGGTAGCTACAAATGTGCTTGCCTAGCAATCAAAAGGCACTTCTTTAGAGCAAAATTCTGCAATTGAACAGCTCTATGACCTTGAGCAAATCAACTGTCCACTCAGGGACCCACTTGTCTCATCCATAAAACAAGAATAGTGAGCAAGGTAATACCTGTAAGTCTCTTCTTCATCCAAAATTCAGAGATACTGGCTTCTTTGCATGACATTTTATTTTTCATTTGTAGAATGAGATGGTTTGCAGTGGTGGCTTACTTCAAGTGAGGTAAGAATATGTTTTTCAAATATATCGAGTGCTATATAAATGCAAAGCAGTTGTGGATGGGTTTAGATATGTTTAATGCTTTGCTGTTAGTTTTCATAAAACCACTACAACATAGGAGCATCTGTTATATTTCTTGCTCTCTATTTATACACTATGTAGAAAGAACCTGGTTTGTAAACATGTGTTTCCTAGAATAAGTCTGAGACATTTGTTTATTTTTCTTAGGGTTAAAAAAAATGGAAAAATGGGAATTAAAATCTACTGCTAAGATTTTCTCCTCCAGTCCCTTTTTAACTAATTTATCATTTTTATCTTTTTTTGTGAATTTTCTGATGTCCTGAGGTGACATAAAACATTCTTTTTATTTTGTTGTGACTTCCTTGCTTTACCCAGGCTGACTTTATCACTTTAAAAGGTTGGTGTCAGGGAGGGGAGGTGGTGGGGGACCCCCAGGGACCTCAATGAAGTGATTGATGTGAAATATATATGTATAAATTAAATAAATAAATAAATAAATAAATAAATAAATAAATAAATAAATAAATAAATAAATAAATAAATAAATAAATAAATAAAAGGTTGGTGTCATTCTCCTTTCTGCCTACACTCTTGGTGACAATTGGTTAATACAATTGATGGCCCTAAGCTGACATTGCAAGAATAAGCAAAATGAGCTGAGAGTTCATGTGAAAGCTGAGTTGCACACTTGAAGGATCTTTTCAAGCATTCTGTGTGTATTCTATATATAATTAGATTTTTACTATGACCTCCACCACTAGATTGCCATGCATTTAAACAGTTTGTATCTTGAAAATCTTACAAAAAACTGAAAAACTGCCTGTTTTGGGTGATTAAAAAAGCGCTAGCACACCCCTTGATGTGTTATAAATGATCAGTACATATTAAGTTGCTTTCCATCCCATCATTCTCACTTTCCTTGTATATTTTACTTTTTAGTATTTTTACTTATAAAACAAAAACATAAATAGTTATGAAATGTAATGTCTGCTTATTGATTTTGTGTATTGTTTGATTACTTACCAAGTTTCCAGGAACATAGATATGATCATATATATATATATATATATGTGTGTGTGTGTGTATGTATATAACATAATATTTATTATATATGACAGTATTATCTATATTTTCATGCTTATGGATATAACCAAGTCTATTATGGAAAGTTTTTAGAAACTGATTTACAAAAGAAAACAAAAGGAAGTGGGATCTAGACTGGTATTGCACTTACATTATTGTTTATTCAATCTGTGCCCCTTATTCACTGATGCTAGATACTACAATTTTAGAATATTTCAGAGTTAGAATCAATCTACATTTAAACCACTGGAGAACAGAATGAAGTCTTTTAGCTCTTCATTGTTTTTTCTCTAACTCTATATATAACTCTGATATAAAAAATATATTGAATTATTAAATCTTAGAGTTGGCAGGGACCATGAAATCATCAAGCCATTATCATTTCTATCATATTACTAACCATCTGTGTATTGATTGAGCTAGTCAGAGAATATCTGGTCTCTCTTGTCCTTTTAAACTTTGTACTATTATTATGGACATTTTCAAGCATTCCTAAACATATAGTCACTGTGTGTCTATAGGTCTTTGGAGGGCATTATACATTATGTTTGAGATGAAGGCAAAATAAACATAACTTTTAACAATGAAATCACAGTTTAGAAAATCAGTCAAATAAAAAACTCTAACAGTGATGGGATAGTCTAATATAAGCAGTGATAAGATATGTCCAAAATAATAGGAGGCAGGAGCATGGGATGCAGTGACAATAAAGGCAGAGTCAATCATGTAATAGAAGAGTATCTTCTTAAACTTTTATATAAATTCTGAAAGGGCAAAAGATGATTATTTGACAAAACCTAAATACTAAAGATGGAAAGGTGAGAATGAGATTGTATTTGTTGATCCTAAAGGTCCTAGTGGTCATATATCTGGGATTTCATAGTATATGAAATTGAAGTATAAAGATTTAATAACTTGAAATATTTCATGCATTGGGCTGAATTCTAACCTTATATTTGTCTCTGAGGACAAGTAACGTGGTGATATGATAACACAGTATAAATGAATGAATGAATGGAGAAGAGAAAGATATATCATTGAGTTAGACTTTCAAAAGAACAAGTAGTTGATTCAAAACCACAGGGAAAATACCATTAGGAGTAAGAAATAAAAATTGTAGAGACTACATTTTGATAGTGGAAAAATGATACAGAGTGGATGGGTTGGTACTCTGTCGGATTTACCTTCATACATGAAGCAATCCTTCTGTTTCTGGCTGGCACCCCAGACCCGTGTGTACAGTCTCCCTGAGAACTCTCTTGGTCTAGAGTCAGGTTTTGCCCAAATTGGGCTCCTTACTCTAGATCTGCTTCATCCAAAATCTGACAGAATTAGGAATAGAAACATCTTCTGTGAAGGGGTTGTAATATTTTAAGATCTCCCTTCCAAGCTCATAACTCCATCACAATTCTCTCTCTCTGCTGAACCCTACCTACTCTCCTTTCATACATGTCAATTGTGAAAACTCTCATTAATAAATGTCTTGCAATCAACATACATCTCAAAGTGTGCTTAATAGGACCACCACCACCACCACCACAAGAAATTTTATTTTCCATACTGTGAATTAATTCTTTTTCTTTCACTGAGTTCACTCCAGAATCATTCCAGAGTCAAATACTGCTGTTACTGAACATACTCCACTTGATTTTTAAATTAAGTATTTACAGTAATTGTGTAATAAAATTTTGTAATAAAGTGCTGGATGTTCAGCTCACAGAATGGAAAAGCTCAGTCTTATGGAATTGGTAATCACATGTTTATAAGTTTCAACTGCAAAATTCACTTTTTAAAGATTCAGGCCTGAAGGGGAGAGACTAGAAAGGAATTAAGAATCTCAGAGGGAATAATGGATAACTAGAGTCTTGATGGAACATGTGACCTTTGATAGAGGGTCAGTCAATTCTTGGTAGATATCACAAGGTAAGAACCAGGAGGATAAAAAAACCCATACATGTTTCCTTTCCCATGGGATACCTTAGTGATGCTTCTATTAGTACCATCCAACTAGAAGCAAAAGGGCAAGGGAAGTTGTTGATGTAATATCACCCTTCTGTGGATCAGAGCATGAAGAAAAAGAAAGGAGTGTGGCTTTGAAGGGGAAGCAGAAATATCAAGCACAAGTCATAAAAAGCTAAAATTGGCACAACTGAAGGATCTTATTAGGCACAATCTGTAGCAATTATAAAGAAAATGACACACTATTGCTTTTCTTTCTATACCTTCCTTAACAAATAGCCATTCATTGGTGTTATAATGAAGCATCTAATTGCTATTTGATAGTGATTGACTAAATAAAGGCATGATTCATTTTTCTTTAATTGTAAAATTCCAGGCTGTATTTCTTACTTATGACTCCAAACTTGGTATGTGGACTTGGTTTTGATTTTTATATATCTTTCCTTTATGACATTCTGCTGAAGATGGACATTGATATGTTTTTCTTCTTAATCCAGGATTTAACCTATCCTTTATTCACATTCCATTCAACTGCTATGCCTTGTAATTTGTTATTTAAATAAAATTTTCACCCATCTGCCTCTACACATACCACATGTCACCACCCTACATCATAACTCTTCTTGTCCTATTTATAGACAAACACATTATTTGATTAAAGTAAATTATTTTAATTTGTAATGATAGTTCCCCATGTTGCAATATTCATTATTTTGCAAACTTCAAAATTAAGCACACTATTCCCCATGTAACACCTTACAGTGGCTTCCATTCCGAGAAGATAAAGGATGTGTACAGTCCTCTGAAATCTGGCTTGTTTCAATCATTAGACACATATGTAATCAGTCTCCAATATATGCTCCATGATGCAGCTGTACTAAACTTATTTGACTTATTCATAAAACGTATTTTCATTTCTGCTTCATGTGGATATATTTCTTGGTACTATACTCACCTTCATCCACTTCCAGCATCTGATAAATTTGTTATTACTAAATAATATCTAATTTTAATGAGAGATTATAAGCCCATGATTTATCCCTCTTCTTCCCTATCTCCTTTCCCCTCTCCTCTCCTACCCTTATTCCTCACATTGTTTCCTTTCCTTCCCCTGACCTTATTATTTCTGATCCCCAAATATTCATTCCTTACATATAATTTTCAGTTAATACATATTTAGAAAAGAATTCATGTTCTTATCCAGAAATGTATTGATATATTAATTAAAATAGATGAATGAAACAGAAAGTAAAGGGCATTTAATGAGAAAAATGTGACTTCTTCATTCATAGTAAATATTACACAGAAGAATAAAGTTTAATTTATTGTCAGATAATGAAACCTAAAGGAAATTTACAACTAAAATGCATTTAGAAAACCACAATTTTGTAAGTAATACAGGCCCTATGAATTTTAATGGCCCTGACATGTCTATAGTCTGTACTATCCATGTAAGACATATAGGCAGTATTTTGTATCTCTTTCCCAAAATTCTTCATTTTAACAAATGCTCATGTAACAACAAATAAATTTTCTTGCTATTGGTCCAGATAGTAGAGTCAAAATTGTGACTGAAAGAAATAAATACCCTGCTTTTGATAAAGCTTACATATAAATTTAGGAATGGAATCAAGAAACACAAACTGAGTACACAGTAACTCAGATGCTGATAAGCATTGGAGAAAACTAAAGCAGGGCAATGATCAGCCAAAGTTTCATCAAATGAAAGCTACAAGTTATTTTAAAAGGAAATTTAAATAGGGAATTATCAACTAAGCTAAACCACATTTACAGCTAAATGACATTTAAAGAAACTCGGATGTGCAACACAGAAAGTGAATGCTGCTTTTCTAGCACTGAAGGAAAATTAAATAATTTTTAATGTAGGGAGAAAGTAATTTTTTTTTAAAAAATGGACCCTGCAAGATTATCACTGCCAGCACGGCAGTGTTTTGTCTACAGTTGAACACATTGCAGAGTTCAACATTCTGGAGGCTAGATATAGCTGGAGAACATTCTGCCACCCTGGGAACTACTACCTAAAAATATTCTCCTAAACTTTCTACTTCGAGAAAAATAAAAGTGTGAAGAAAAAGTAGCTCTTTTCTTCTCCATTCTCAATTTGTTACCCTTGTGTTTCCTATCAGCACTTGCAATCTATCTACCAGACAACAGAGAAGTATCATTTTCAGTGACCATTTCCTATAGCAAAGAAGAGCACCATAAAGGTGTGGAGTTAAGACATAATAAATTAATAGCTGGCACAAATGTCTGATAGCATGGGATTTATCTGCATCTAAACATAAGTGAGGTTGCTATAGGTTTTTTTTGGAGGAAAAATATTTCAGTCAAGGCAAAGAACAATTTCAAAGAAGCTGAAACTGGATAATCATTGATAGATTTGGCAAAGAACAAGGAGACCAGCATTCCCAGAAGGGACTTCAAAGAATAGTTCAGAGAAATGGTAAAGGAACAAGTCTGAACTGAGGTAGATTTTCACTTTTAATAAGATGAGGACTTGAGAATTCCAGACTTGAGGATCAGTTGAATGATATGATCTTATCCATTTTAAAAGGATTGATTCAGCTGCTGTGTTTGAGATTTGATTGGGAAAGTTCATGAAGAGAACTAAGAGATAAAATTATGAGAAATAGGAGATAAAAGTATGAGAAGTGAAGATGGTATAGATTGAGGTGGTTGCGGTGAAGGTAATAAAAAGCTGTTGCAGGTGGAAGGGAAAGTGACAAGGTTGAGTGATAAAGTTTCAGAGGAATAAGTGAGAGAAAAATAGACAATGAATGACTCCAATGCTGCTTTTTTGAACCTGAAGGTTTGGAGATGACATTGAACTCTGATGGGGAAGCCAAGTGAGGGTTGCAATTGTGGGTGTGGAGAAATTGGGATTTTAGTTTTAGATATATTAGATGCATTATGTCTATTGTACGTCTAAGTGGAAATGCTAAGTAAGCCATGTGAGCTATCATTTGCAGAAAAGTAGTCCAAGCTAGAGTTCTATATCATGGGGTTGTAGCTGTAGTGACATTGTGTAATCTCTGAAATTGGTGAAAAGCACCTCAAGTTCAAATATAGATAAGGAAAAAAACTGAACTGGAGCATAGCTCAGGATATACTAATATGTGCAAGTTGCTTTCACGAAGAAAATCAATGAGAACTTTGAGACAGGTTGGCCAGTAAAGTCTATGAGAACCAAAAAAGAATGATGTGACAGAAGGCATGTAAAACAGGTATTAAGGAAAATTGGTCATGTTGATCGAATATGGCTAATCGGAAATAAGAACTGACCATTGAATTAATACTGTTTTGTATCACATTGCTGGCTTACGTTAGCTATAATTTGTAGTTTGCCTATATACAAGTGAAAATGAATAGGATGCAATGTTTCCTTTTGACCATGTATATCAATCTCAAAATTTATGTTTTAAATAGTTGCATGACTGCTCAGCTAGAGATCATCATTTCCCAGTTTTCCTTGTACTGTGACTATGTATTATAGTCAATGAAATGTGGATTAATGGATCAGTTCTTATTTCTGGATCAGGTTCTCAGAAATTATTTCCATTGTCTCGCTGCCATTTTGTAAACGATGATGACTGTAGCTACCTTAGGATTCATTAACTGAGAATAGATATCCACTAGGTCTAGAGTGTTCACTTCTCAGCAGTTAAGTTTTGAAAATTAGACACTTGTTACATTAATTCACTGTATTTTGTGGCCATTTAACTATTTAGCTCAATATATTCCTCATTTAAATCACAAGCTTAGAAAGCTTAAATCCTAGCGAATAATTATTCACTATTCAAGTGACTACAGAAGAAAGACCAGATATAAAGATTTTCTTTAAAAATATGGTCACCTAGGATATAAAGTGAGATCAAGATATATAGCCTGGGTGAAGACCAATTTGTTATCTTAAATCTTTCAATTATCAGAGGTATCTAATGGATGCTTATATATTGAAATCTGATGTTCACTCTTATACTAGGGAGAATTGAGTTAATTTAGTGTCATACTAAGCATTTAGAGAAAATGTTATATAAATAAATCCAACTATCTTAATTTCTTTCCTTTTTTTAGTGTATTCCAATGTTAATATCATTTTAATATATATGACAGAATGATTTCAGATAAATTGGGGCAATTATAAAGTTACAATAATAACTCACTGGTATTGCTTTCTCTAGAAACAAAACTTAATTTGCTGAAGGATTTAGGGAATAGTTTCCATTTGCTCCTGGCATCATCACAACTTTCTAATACAATTTCCTTTGTGGAATTTATGCATTTCCTTTGAAAGAGATAGTTAAAATATATCAAGAAAGACCCCTGGTCCTGCATAGAATGAGAAGATCGAGATTTGTGAAAAGAAAATTTTTATCTTTAAGTTAATTTTTAAGTGGAAACATTCATAAAAGCTTGAAGGTCATCGAGGACAGTTTCAGTGACAGGATAGCTAGTTCTAAGCCATGACCCTCTTAGAATCACATGATTGCATTATTTAGATTGAAATCATGGTTACGCCTTTGATTATGACTTGTTGGAACTCATTCAGTGTGCTCCCGGGAGAGACCATGACTGGTTTAGTAATGTCTTGACTTCATTGCCTTACTGTGCAAATCTCTTCTCTCTTGAAAACAATGTGCTATTGGATATTTAAGTTATTTTTGAGATTTCCCTGGTATATGTGTAATGACAATCTAACCTATAAGTGAGTGATTCATGCTTGTGAAATATTTCTTTAATTACTCATTTAATCCTTACATGTCTGAAGACCGTTATTTCCATTTTATACATGAAGGAGTTCAGGCAGAGAGAAATGTGAGTAATTTACTCAAGGTTACATAGTTAATCTCTTTTAGAGCTAGGATTTAATAGTAGCTTGCATCAAAACTCTGGGATTTTTAACATCAACTATATATTTGAGCTATGAGATAGTCTATAAATACAAAGCCTTGCTGTCATTAGATTGTCTTTATGTACTTGTACTTTCACAGGTGCTTAGTGAAATGTGCCCTTCAAAACTTCTAGAAAAGTTAAAGATTGTGCTCCTGGACTTTAAAGGTCTCCATAATTAGTACTACACTTTGATTTTATTTGTCATTGTTAGGTGTTTTGACTGAGAAGTCAATTTATGTATTTTTTTCTCCAAACCAAATAACAAAGATTATGTTTTTTTCCTACTGAATCCTTCATTAAGTATCTCAAAGGACCCTATAAATGTTATCTCATTAATGATTTCATCATCCTTTTATCATACAATCTGTCTCTGTTTCTGAAGTACATGGCAAGTAATTGAAACTTCGATACATTACCTAACTATCCAAGGTCACAGACTCATCTCATTATAGAAAAGCAAAGGAAAAAAAAAAAAGCACAGGTTAATTTATTTTCAGTTGTTGTTACCACATAATTTTGTACCAACCAATTATCTTCCTCAGTTATATTTTTCTTTTATATATATATATTTTTTCATTGGGGGGGGGGGTGTTCCTCCCTCCTCCCCTTCCCCTGTCCCACCCTACCCACTCCCCAGGCATTCCATCGTGTTCTTTCACTGTCAGTTGTTAGTCAATTTTTTGTCCATTGGATTATTCCTCTTCTTTCCTGGAGCAATGTCCTTTTGCTAGATGTAGATGTGTTTTCCTGCAACACAGTGAACAATGCTTAGTTTTTCAAGTATTTCTTTTTGTGCGGGTAGCCAGTTCACCTGATAGTCTGCTCCAACCCAGCCTCTGTCATAATTTGCTTCATAGTTCAGTTTCTCCCAGGCGATGTTCCTGTACAAAATTTCTTAATTGGGATAGGCACTTGCGGATGATTGGTCCTGTTTGTAGTGGGGCTGCTCCCGGTCTCTGTGGCTTTCCTCTCCACATAAAATGGGAGGGTCTTAGCTTGCACTGAAGGTATCTCTGAATAAGAAATATCCTTCCCATCCATGGAAACTTTGGTGGTTGTATTTCTGAGACAGTTTGTCTCTATAGTTAGTCTCACAGTCCTGTGTCCCATGGATCTGAAATGCTCAATTGTTCTGGGCTTTACTTCTTTCTCCTCACCGCCATCTTCATGTGTATCAGTCACTGAATTAGTGATTTAGTTGATATTAGAGGATTGACCAGATTTGAAGACCAGATGGAGTGACCCCTACAGACTCACCCACAGCCCTTTACCACACCAGTCACCACCCCCCCACCGCCCCCATCCCCACGTTGTCCCTCAGCTATAGTCTTGAAAAAGAGCTACATCCATATCTTGCTAGATCATAAGACAAAACAAAAAAGCTAACAACAGAACTAAAGCATCCAGCTAAGCATGAGAAGGGGGGGGGGTAAGAAATCAGAGAAAGGAAGAGTACATAAGATCAAGATGATGGTTAATGGGAGATATGGTAGTGGGAGAATTCCAGAGAATACAATGATGTAAATATATGAGAGTGTGTATATGTGTATGTGTATATATATATAGTAAAGTAAGGCCAAAGGCTGACATTTTTCTAATTGGCACATTAATAATAGAACAAATGCTTTGTTTCAGTGGTAGCAGTGGACACTTTCATAGTCACTTCTATTGCAATGTTTGATTACTTGGATGTTCTAGAGAGTATATAGGAAAAGAATACTTATCCTCATCTTTCAGGTATAAGCTTTCAGACTTAGAATAATAATTACTCTTTACCTGAATGTTTACTATATGCAGAGTATTTTACGTGGTTTGTCTATTTTAATTCTTAAAAAAAAATCCTCTATGTATTAATTACATAAAGTGTACCCGTTTTTAATTGATGAAACTAGAAATTGGAACTATGGCTCAACATAAGTAATTTGTTTCAATTTACAAGTAAGCTGTGTTTGCCAGTTCTATGTATTTGACTCCCATCATATAGCACCTGAAATACTGGGTCCATAAATGTATTAGCAGTTGATATCAACACCCTTCATCTCTTTCGCTTGTCCTCTCTGCCCCTCATTCTCTTTCTCATACATATGATCATATGTATCATTCATATGATCTATTTTATTGTTATCAGTGTCTTAGATTTGTCTCTAAAAATAAATTGAGCAAAAGTGTTCCATGTGCATTTAATTGGGAAGTACACTGAAGAGCTATTCCTGAAATGCAGATTGGATAAAAGAATTAGGTGACCTGCAAGTTAAGCCTAAGCAAATGCTTTTAAGTGTTTCTTTGTTGAGAAATGACCCTCTAGAGTTTTGTTTGTTTGTTTGTTTGTTTGTTTGTTTTCCCAAATTAGCAGGGATCCTGGGTGTTCACAATTGAAAGCTGTCATTTCAGTCAAAAGAAATACTTGTCAACCTTCTGCAGTGGGTAATTCTATCAGACAAAGTGCTAAGTGTATCTTAAAAAAAAAAAAAACAGTTCTGAGGAAAGAACCAAAGTGTATAATCAGTAACATTAATTAAGCAAGTGCCCACTGGCAAGTAATATATGTGTGATCTCATTCAGTGTTTAAATTTTTAAGAGGTGAGTATCATATTCTCATTTTACAGTTGATGAAGTTAATATTTTCCCAAGACTATACAAATATCGCCTTTTGCACTTAACCACCATTTAAACTAGTTCTATATTTTCAAACACTCAAGATGAGCAATATTTTCCAAATGTCTCAATATCTCTGAAATTTCACAGATATATCCTCATTTCAAAATTTCCTGATGGACAGATTCATTTAAATTAATGGATATAACAAATAATAGAGAATATTACATATTGTCCGACACACAGAACATATTCAACAAATGATAGCTCATTTTTTTATATCCATATACCTCAGAGAAATGGATCTTAAATGTGTCTGTTAGGACACTCAGAATTATATAGAATGGAGAGCTAAAAATAAAAACAATTATACTCTGTTATATTAGTGACTTCGTTTGTATTTCTTATATCTTTAAAGCGTCCAATCACTTCATTGATTTGAAATATAATTGAGGAAGAGTTCTTAAGAGTAGAAACTGCCATCTATCCTCATGTGCTTTCATTATGTATAGTGCTGATAAATGTCTGCCCATCTATACAGTGCAGCTTAATTTGATGTTTTAGTCACTCCTTATTTTGCATCAAATATTTTCATTGTCACCTTGAAAAATTTAATTTTTGTGTCATGATCAGATTTTGAAATCCCTGGCTAAAAGGAATGTTACATTTTCTAAATAGAAATGAAATGTGATTTATATATAGACTAATAGGCAACTTTATTTTTAAGGTTTTATAAGGTATTCAACCCACATGAAAATAACTAAGGTAAGAAAAGAAAAATAGCACTTTAGGCTCCATATCAAATGTGAAATACTGTTCTACCCATTCCATAACAAAATGCCTGTCATAACTGGTAGTAGTCAAATAAAAATGATTGTAAAGAAATGGTAATTAGGACAGTAAGCTGTTATTCTTTGTTCTATATTAGAATTTCAAGTACCAAATGCTAATTTTGGATGACCTTGGATATTACCCCTTTGTGCTTCATTTTTCTTTCCACTATAATAGTATTACTTGTTTTTATTTCCTCTGTACTTCCACAGTTTCAGAATGCTGTAAAGACCAAGTTTTATTATCCAATTACATTTTTATGCAATTGCAACCAAAAACTTATGCAATCGGTTTCTTTCAAACAGGTACATTTTCTCTTTGAACCTGATTGATTTTTCAGTGAGTGGAGAAGGTATCAACATAAATCCATGTAGTAGTTTAGTGTGTAACTTGGTTTTCATAGAAACCATGCAAATGAAATACAGTAAATGCAAACTTAAGATAAATTATCAAATGAAAGAGAGGCTTGAACTAAATACAGACTTAAATATTGTGAGGATTTTAGTTAGTTTCACCTTCAGGTGCTAAAGTGATGAAATACAATGAAGGGAAATGTGTCTGAAATAATTCCAATGAGCAATGCATACAAATTATGGAAATCTCAATATTTCTAACCACTAAACTAGAACAAGAAAATGTGACTTTGGAGTTTAGAAAACAGTATCAGAAATAACTTTTGGAAACTGCATAAAGTGAATGTAATTAATACCTGCCATAAAAGTGATATCACAACCATTAGTTAATAGGGGCTGGGAAACAAAAGATAACTGGTAAAAGACATTCATTATAAATACCACAGAAACCACAACATCAAGTAAATTAAAGTTCAAAGGTGATCTGGAAAATTTCAGACTGATGTGGAGCTTGAAATGGACTGATAAGGTAGGGGTTTATATGTAGGGCTATTCTTGAACCAATATTGTAGTCTGAGTATAGAATATGCTGATTAACCATACTTGAGTACTTATACTTCTAAAACCTGGACATTGTGTCAGTTGCATTGAAATCATAACTGTGGGAAGAAAAAGGTGTTTCTCTAAAGGTAAATCAATGTTTATTTATAGGAGCAGAATAATGTAGACTGAGCAAGAGGTGAAAGCAGCAAATGTTTACAAAAATAAAACAGGATCACAAGTTTTACAAAAGAACTTATATTGATATTTTCATATGAAATGTATATGTACATAGGCATACATATTGTATATATGGGTATACATGTACATACATACTGCTTATAGTATGTATACTATACTCAGTTACTTATTCTCTACTAAGGAAAAGGCAGTACAGTGACAATTTTTTTGGTGATATGCTCTTTACACACATTGCATTCAGTTGGGTTTTAAAATTAATTTTTAGCTTTGATTTCAGCAGGATGCAAGAGAGTCATGATTGAGATCAGATTTGATGAGATGTAAGATTTTGCTAGGATAGCTGAAAATGGTAATTTTTTTTCAGTGTGATACTGAAATAAATGTCATAATCACTAGCAAAAGACATGGTTTAATTTTTGAGATCCTCAGAAAAGAAACAGAAAAGACTAAAGCAAATATGTAATTTTTCTTTGCTACCGGAAAATGTAGTAGCATGTATCAGTAGTTTCTTCACTACTCTTTTAAGGTTGTGGAGTTTTTTTTACTATATTTCTCCCTAAAGAAACTGCTTTCAAATAATACCAAAATAATATTAATAAAGTTCAGATATCAGTATTTTTAGCAGCAGGGAGAATGGGGGAAATACTCTATCTTTTTTTATTATTATTAAAGGAGTCATGAACTGTAGAGCAACCAAGATATTACAATAGCTTATGCATACAGGGTATTTACAGACAAAAAGAATGTATATATATATATAAAACATGATTGTATATATATATATATATATATATAACATGATTGTGTACCCCAGGGTTCACCCAATTCATTAACCCCAATTAACCATCTTTCTTAATCTTATATGCCCTCCACCTCCCCAATTTTCTTCCTCCTCCCCCTCTCTCACTCTATGGTTTGGTGGTTTCTAATATTTTTTACTCGATTATTTGTTTTTCCTATATCCTTCTTCCCATATTTCTCTTTTTCTTTCTGGATAGTCCTTCTAGTTCCATTCATGTTGCTGAAAATGACATGTTTGTCCTCCTTGATTGATGCATAATATGCCATTGTGTACAAATACGACATTTTTTCAGCCATTTATCAGTTATGGGTCATTTGGTTTGTTTCCATATCTTGGCAATTGCAAACAGAGCTGCAATAAATATACGTGTACAGGAATCCTTTTTAATTAGTGTTTTTATGTGTTCTGGGTAGATACCAGTAGTGGGATTGCTGGGTCGAAGGGTAATTCCACTTTCAATTGTTTGAGGATCCTCACACAGTTTTTCATAGTGGCTGGAACAGTTTGCATTTCCACCAACTGTGTAAGAGAGTTCCTTTTCCCCAGATCCCTGCCAACACTTGTTGTTGTTACCAGTTTTTGTTGTTGTTGTTGCTGTTGTTGTTTGTTTGTTTTTATAATATGGGCCATTCTTACTGGTGAAAGATGGTATATCAGTGTGGTTTAAATTTGCATTTCCTGATTATTAATGATGTGGAGCTTTCTTTCATATGCCTATTGGCCATCTGTATTTCCTCTTTGGTGAAGTGTCTTTTTAGTTCTCCTCATTTTTTGAGTGGGTTTTTTGCTTTGTTTTTGTTGAGCTGTAGGAGTTCTTTGTGAATCTTTATTATCAGACCCTTATCACTTGTCTGGAGGACACAAATTTTCTCCCAGTCAGTTGGGTTTCTTTTTGTTTTGTTTATTGTCTCTTTTTTCTGTACAAAAGCTTTTTAGTTTGATGTAGTAACAGCTGTTTATGTTTTCCTTCAATTTTTTGCCAGCTGTCGTCGTTTCCAGAAACGGATCTCTAAAGTGAAAATCATGAAAGGTTTTGCGCAGGTATTCCTTTATCTATTTTATGGTTGTAGGTCTCACTTCCAAGTCCTTTATCCATTTTGAGTTGATTTTCATCAACATCAACAAGGTGTGAGGGTGTTATCCTGGTTCATTTTTTTCATGTCTTGATCTAGTTTTCCCAACATCATTTACTAAGAGGTTGTCCTTGTTCCAGTGTATACTTTTTGCCCCTTTGTCAAAGATTGATTGACCATATATGTGTGGCTTTATTTCTGGACATTTGATCCTGATCCATTGGTCTGTTTGTCTGTTTTTGTACCAGTATGGTGCTGTTTTGATTATTATGGTTTTCTAGTATAGTTTGAAGTCTGGAATAGTAATACTTCCATTCTCTTTTCTGTTTGTCAAGAGGGCTTTGACTATTTGGGGTCTTTTGTTGTTTCATATGAATCTCAGTAATTTTTGTTCTATCTCTTTAAAATAGGTCATTGGGATTTTTATTGAAATTGCATTGAATCTGTAAATTGCCTGTGGTAGTATGACTATGGCCATTTTGATAATGTTGATTCTTCCAATCCATGAACAGGGAATGTCTTTCCATTTTTTAACATCTTCTTCTATTTCTTTTAAGAATGTTTTATAGCTTTCTTCGTATTGCTATTTTACTTCTTTTGTTAGGTTTATTCCCCAGTATCTAATTTTCTTGTGTGATGGCAAATGGTTTTTTTAAAAATAATTTCTGCTTTTTCTGATTGTTTCTTTGCATGTATGAATACTCTTGGTTTTTGTATCAGGCTACCTTGTTTATTTATTATTGATTATATTATGTTTATTAATGATTATAATTGTTTTTATTATATCAATTAGCTTTTCTGTCATATTTTTTGCATTCTCTACATAGATTATCATATCATCTGCTTATGATGGTAGCTTTATTTTTTGTTTCCCTATTTGAATTACTTTTATGTTTTTCTCTTCTCTTATTACCCTAGCTATGACTTCCAAAACTGTGTTTAAAGGAGTGGTGAGAGTGGGCATCCTTACCTAGTTCAAGATCTTAATTGAAATGATTTGAGTTTTTCCCTGTTGAGGATGATATATGCTGTGGGTTTGTCATATATTGCTTTTAGTATGCTTAGGTATGTTGTTTTTATTCAGTTTAATCCAGGATTTTCATCATAAAAGGGTGTTGAACCTTATTGAATGCTTTTCCACATCTATTGATATGAGCACTTGGTTTTGTTTATTCTCTTTGTTTCTATGATGGATTATTTTGATTGATTTTCAGATGTTGGACCATTCCTGTGCCCCTGGGATGAATCCTACTTGGCCATGGTGGATAATCTTTTTTATGCATTGTTGTATTTGGTTTGCCAGGATTTTGTTTAGAATTTTTGCCTCTGTGTTCATTAGGGAGATTGGTTTGTAGTTCTCTGTCTTTGCAGTATCTTTGTTTGTTTTGGGAATGTGTAATATTTGCTTCATAGAACATATTTGGTAATTTTCCTTCATCTCAAGTTTTTGAAAGAGTTTTAATGTACAGATGTTATTTCCTCTTTGGATGCTTGGTAGAATTCATTTGTTAAAACATCTGGACCTGGGTTCTTGTTTTTAGGAAGGGTTCTGATGACTGCCTCAATTTCATAGCTTGTGATTGATCTGTTTAAGTTCTCTATTTCTTCTACGTTCAATTTTGGATGGTTGTATCGTTCAAGAAATTTGTCCATCTCTTCCATGTTGTTGTACTTGTTTGCATATAAATGTTCGTAGTAGTTTCTAATTATCTTTTGGATTTCTGCTGTGTCTCTTGTAATATCTCTCTTTTTGCTTACAGTCCTGTTTATTTGAATTTTCTCTCTTCTTTTCTTTGTAAGCCTTGTAAGGGGATTATCAGTTTTATTCATTTTTTCAAAAAAATAGCTTTTGGTTTTGTTTATCTTCTCAGTGGGCCTTTTGGTTTCTATTTCATCCCTCTCTGCTTTTTTTGTTATTTCTTGTCTTCAGCTGGGTTTTGGATTTTTTTGTTGCTTTTTCAAGATCCTCAAGCTGGTAGACTAGAATATTTCTTTGAAATATTTCAATCCTTTTTATTTGGGCCCGTATTGCTATGAACTTTCCTCTTAATACTGCTTTTGCTGTGTCCAACATATTTTGGAATGTTGCATCACCTTTGTCATTTGTCTCATGTATGTTTTAATTGATTTGATTTCCTCTTTTACCTAGTGATTTTCCAAAAGCCTGTGTTCATTCTCCATGTAGTGTATACTCTTCTTATTTTCTTTTTTCTGTTGATTTCTAGTTTGATCCTTTATGATCAGAAAAAAAGATTATTTTAATCTTTGTGTTTTTATTTAGGCTTGCCTTATCACCTAATATATAGTTAATTTTAGTAATGAACCATGTGTATTAAAAAAAAAGGTGTATTATTTTGCCTGTGGGTGCATTGTCCTGTAGATATTATTTCCATTTGGTCTACATCTTCCTTTAAAACTTTTGTGTCTTTGTGAATTTTCTGTTTTGTTGATCTGTTTTGGTGAAAGTGGAATATTAAAATCTCCTATCATGTATGTGTTCTCACCAATATTTGTTTTCAGTTCTGCTAGCAGTTGTTTTATGAATGTTGGTGCTCCCTCATTAGGTGCATATATGTTGATGATTGTTATGTCTTTTGATGGACTGACCCCTTAACCAGTAGGTAGTGGCCTTCTTTATCATTTGTTACTTTTTTAATTTGAAGTCTGCTCTGTCTGATAAGGATGGCAACCCTTGCTTTTTTTTTGTGGGGGCTATTTGCTTGTAATGTAGTTTTCCAGTTCTGTCCCTAAGTGTATGCTTATCCTTAGAGATCAGATATGTTTCTTGGAGGCAGCAGAATGTTGGGTTCTGTTTTTTTGATCCAGTCTACAATTCTACGTCTTTTGATGTAGAATTGCTGAGTTTAGACCATTGACATTTAGAGTAATTATTGATGTTTGAGATTCTAATGTTGGTTTTCTGGTGGTCATTTTGAGATTTTGATTTGGAGCCTTTCTTTGCTTGTTCTATTTATTCTTCTTAAGGCTTTGCACTTGAGGCCTCTTTCAAAATTTCTTGGAGTGGCAGTTTAGTGGTAGCAAATTTCTGGAAACTTTGCCTGTCAGAGAAGGTTCTAATTTTCCCTTCTTATAGGAAGGATAGCTTTGCATGGTAGAGTATTCTTGGCTGGAACTTTTTGTCTTGGAACTTTTTGTAGATGTGGTTCCATTTTCTCCTTGCCTGTAGTGTCTCTTCAGAAGTCTGAGGTCAGCCTAATGGGTTTTCCTTTGTAGGTTGTCTGTTTATTTTCTCTAGTCATTTCATTACTTTTTCCTTATCTTGGGTTCTTGGTAGTTTTACAATGATGTGTCTTGCTGTGGATTTACTTTCATTAAAGTAGTTTGGTGTCCTTTTTGCTTCCTGTAAGTCTATTTTCATCTCTTTCTTCAGAGTTGGGAAGTTCTCTATTATTTTATTAAAAAGCCCTTTAGTTCCCATGACTCTTTTCCTTCTGGTATTCTGATTACTCTTATATTTCCTCTCTTTAAGGATTCTGACAGGTCTCTAAGTTTGTTTTTTTTTTTTTTTCTTACAGTCTTCTTACTTTGCTTTTCTCCCTCTTTTTCTTTCTTTGCCCTCTCTATTTCTATATCCTCGAGTGTGCTGATTTGTTCTTCTATTACATCTAATCATTTTTCCATGACTTTTCCTTGCATTTTTTAACTCCTCTATTGCAATTCTTAAATCCTGGATCACCTTCAATTTCTTTTTCAGGGATTCATTTTCATTCTTCAATTCATCAATTGTTATTTTTGTTGATGGTTTTGTATTTATATTTTTCTACTTCTTCCCTTATCTGTTGAAGTGCTTTTATCATGCTGATTTTGAAGTCTTTGTCAGAAATACATATCATTTCTTCAATATCTTTATTGGTGTTTTCTGGAGATTGACTTTTCTTTGGTGGTGATGTATTGTTAGCCATAGGGCTTGCTTCCATTTTTACAGTTTTTCTCGTTACTGTGCCATGCCTTTGGGCTTGTGCTACATATTGAGCAATCATGGCTCTGGTATTGTTCAGCTTGTTGTACATTATCAAAACTGTGAGGAAGTCTGAACTTTAGTTTATTTAGTAGCGCTGTTGACACAGCACTAGCACCAGTGACTTCCCAGCTCACCTAAAAGGGGTGGGGTCAGGCTCAGAGGAGACCCCTGGGAGAGTGGGTCCATCCGGGGCTCTGGCTGTGATGGTGACTGCAGGGTAGGAGTCTCCAAGCTCACGTATAGTATGGCAGTGTGTCTTCCTGGCTGACCTGAAATGTATGAATATCTTTCATTGAAAAAGTATAAATATGGAAGAGGTTAAGTAAGCTAGAGAGCTTATATATTGACTACTTTGAAAAGGTCTTATAGCTGTATTTGGCATTTTTGTGTTTGAACATTAGTATAATTACAAACAGTCACAGAATTAATGTGAATTTGATAATGTTTACTTGGTTTACATAATGCTATATTTTTAATCAAGTATACAGAAAAAGTAAAATGACCTAATTTGCTTATGGAGGAAGAGTGAGGCAGGAAAAAATATTTTTCAACAAAGACAAAGAACCAGATTGGAAATGAGAAAAGTCTGAGCTTATGCCCTGCATGGTTACGTGTTAACTATTGTTTTCAGGTTGGTTAGAGAGTTTCATTTTTGTTTTACCTGAAATAGATAATTGTCTTTAAGTCCAAACCCTTATTCTTGTTAGCTGTATTATCATGGAGAACTTAGATAATAGCTCCCTGAACACAATTTTTATATCTCCACATTGGAGAGAAAATTCCTGCTTTGCTTACTTTGGAATGGTTATGTGAATTCCTGTTTTTCAGAAGTACCATGCAATCTTTAAAACATTCTGTGGACATTAGCAGTTCTTGCTAAAGTATATAATGTATCCTTGAAACAAAATAAATGAGATGTGGTATGTAACAATACAATACTACTCAGAGATCAAAAATGATAAATGCATGACATTTATTTAACATAGATGGAACATGAAAGGATGCTATGAAATTAATTAGGAGAATGTTAAACTCAGATGATGTCACTAACATGTGGAATATAAATAAGTAAATTGATAGTCATATAAAGGCAAATGGAAAAACTAAGCCTTGATAGCTAATTACAGAGATGAAATACTAAGTCGGAAGGGTGTGGCAGAGGTTAAGAACAAAAAGAGAAGGAAACCTAATGGTGGTGGAATATGGGTGAGTTGGTGGATGCACTATGGTGGTAATATCTGACAGGAGTATGTAAAAATCACCTCAGTTAGAAAGCAAGTAATACAAAAATTAATAATGAATGTCCATTCAAGTGTTTTTTTTTTAATTCCAAAATTCCAAATATTCAAAAGATTAAGCAAGTGATGAGCAAGTTAAATTCCATACCCCAATGAATTTATAAAATTGTTAAACACACATCTTGTCATATCATATATTGTTACTGCCTGTTGGATAATCTATTGTTCAAGAACAATTACTCTAAGTGTACCAGCTTAGTAAAAAGTGCATTACTTTAGTTTCTGTTGGTAAAGAACAGCTTAGCTGAATAGTTCTGACTAACAGTGTCTCGTGAGTTTGCATTCAAATTTTCATCTGTGTAATCATTTCAAGACTTAAGACATAACTTCCAAGCTTATTTATATAGTTGTTGATGGCTTTTGGTATACCTCCCTCATCATGCTTCTAGCTATGTGATTATATATTGCGAATAGACTTCCTTTAGAGTATATGAAAAGCAATACAAAGAGAACTCTAGATCTTTTTCCTGCCTGTTTACTTTTTTTGCAGTTTCTCCTACTTAAAACTTTCTTTATAAACACTACTGTATTCTATACTTACAACACAAAGTACTTCTGGTTTCTTAATAATAGCATATGAGCCTGTAATTACTATGTGAGTAATATTAAGCACTCACTATGTATGTTTTCAGGCACAAGTTCAATTACATAGGTACTGTTATTTTCTGGGGCATCCTAGGACTCAAGGTCTCAAAATAAATGAAGAATAAACACAGGTGCGGTTATACAATTACTTCATGCTTGCACAACAGCCTGGGCCAAAATAAATCTTTGACCAAAGCCTGGGAATGTGGTGCTGAAATATCCTTTGGGCTAGTGATTGATGATTGTCTGAAGAGGGGCAGGACATGACATGAATGCTTGTCAGACTCTTTAACAAGATGTGGAATTGTACATTTGATATCTATAATGGGTCTTGAATTTCACTTGTCCTGACTGAGCCACAAAGAGAAGGTGCCTATGTTACTAATCTTCTAAAAGCTTAAATTTTTGAGACTAAATTATTTTCCATAAGCAGAAATAGCCCACATGTCTCTTTAGCTCTGTTCCCGTGGAATTTGGGTAAGAGAATTAGAAGTCCTTACCTGACTTCTCTTAATTACACACAGTGGATTTTCTCAACCTGTTATTTTTACTTGTGCCCTTGTAATGTAGGTATTTGTGTTTGAGTTCTGTGTGTCCCTGGAGTGTAATCATAAGGTAGGTGGAGGAGACACCAAAGCAATTGTTGATCCTCCAGTAATTTTATCATGTAGGTAAAGTAGGTCTTTCCAAAATCTCAGAACTAGTGAGAAGTAATGGGATATTCAAATAAAAACAGGGTGTCTGTAGAATGCATGATATTTTATTCCTTCACATCAACCCTGAGTCATTTTATTTTTGTTTTGCTCTGTAATCACCTTCTTGTCCTCCCTTATTTGTATAGATGAGTTATGAAGATTCAGAGCAGTGCATGCCTATGCCCATTGACTATGCCAATAGTCAGGGGGTGCCGATGCTCTTGGAAACATTTGTATTTGCAATGTCCTTGTAACATCCTGATTGTAACTGTGCTTTAAAAAAATGACTTATTCGGAGAGACTATTCTGGGATCTGGAAAACTGTACTTTCATATGACTTATCTGAAGCAGCTGTTTGTCCTTGGAATTAATGAGCACAAGATGTCTAACAAGAGTACCATGAATAAACTTCTAACACACCATATATTGTTAAACGTAAGAATAAAAAAAGCCGCAGTGAGTAGGAAGTGGCAGAACAGATCTAGAATCTTTCCGTACCTGCCCAGCTTTTCACTCATATCCTTTCTTTGCTCTTGGTTATTGCCCACTTCATTCAGTTTCTGTACTTGAACTGACTATTACCCTCTCTGAGATGGTTTTTGGTTTAAAAAATTGAGCTAAAACCCTTCCAGTAACTTTTGCTGCACACTATTATTTTGTAACTTCATTTTTACATACAACTGTACTGGAATCTTCATAGCATTAGTGGCTGACTAGCAAAATTATCAATGCAATATTGGTTGACTATTTAGAAGAGTAGATGATTTTCTAGCTAGTGTTTTATAAAAATAAAAGTGACTATCACAGATAATCATATTTTATAAGTAGAATTTATGTAAAAGTTTATTTTTTATTATTTCAAATTAAAGTTGATAAAATTGTCAAATCTAAATATTTCATGAGTTTAATATCACCTGTTGATAATTACTGCTAGATTTAATCACCATGATTTCTTTTTGCCTAATTTAAGCTTCATATGGAATTATTTTGTTCACATGTTTATATTTGACTTCATTGATTTTAACTGATATTTTTAAAGATATGAAAATATTTCATATTTGTATCCACAGTCAACTTGATCGATATTTAGATTGTTAACAGAATTTTGTTAATGTGACTAGTGATTCAAATCCTTCTCTAGATACATACCATTTTATCCATTGATTAAATGACTAGGATTAAAATTTCTGAGTTATCAGATATGTATATTTTGACTGAAAGCTAGCTGAAGTGATTATATTACCTTGTAATTTAAATAGAATATATAGGCCGGGCACGGTGGCTCGTGCTTGTAAGCTTCAGCCTATGAAGCGGCCGGGGCTAGGGATCGCGGTTCGAGTCCCGCTTGGGGCCCGCAGCGAGACCTAGTTCCAAAAAAATAGCTGGGCGTGGTGGCGCGCGCCTGTCATCCCAGCTACCTGGGAAGCTGAGGCTGAGGATTGGTTGAGTCTGTGGTACCCCGGGCAACGAGAGCCTGCAGTTCCACAGGCAAAAATAGTAAGACCTAGTCTCAATAAATAAATAAATAAATATATATATATATATATATATATATATATATATATAATGTTTAGCAATGTACCAGTTTTTTGCCATTATTTGTTATTAATCATTAGTTTTAACCATTCTTGCAGTGAGGTTCTCATTTCTAGTGATAGTTTCTCTTTATTGATTTATTTTATAGTCTAATAACTAATGATGTTTAACACTTTTGATGAGTGTATCTTAATCTCTTAATGTCTTCTTTAATGAAATTCTTGTTCAGAATGTTGCCAATATTTTTACTGTACTCTTTGCCTTTTAATTGTTTATCTTAAATATCTATTACATAGTTTAGTATAATTTATAATAATCACATATTTCTAGTGCAATTATATGTTCATAAGAGAAATTGCCTATAATTTAATATTCATTTTATAGTTTTGTACCAAGATGATAATAATCACAAAATGATTTTAAAATTGAGTGGACCCATATTTCTTTAATATCTCAAATAGTTTGTGTTAGATTTGTATTACTTTGTCTTTCAGTAATGATGGTATTCATTTGTGAAAATTCAAGCTTCCTTTTGGAAACTTCTTGAAAGTAAAGCTTATATTTGTAGACAATATTTGGTATTTTTGCACAGTTGTTCTAATATTTTTCTTGTATCCTCTATAACTACAAATATGTTTATTAAGCAAATTGAAATAATATCATATTACACTGAACTCTTGTTCATATTTTAGTTTAGTTGTTTCAGCTTTCTTCAGATGGGACTCTTTTTAGTTAATATGTCTTCAGTTTTACTAGTCCTCATTCTTCAGTATTCAAGCAGTGCATTTTTATTTCATGTAGTGTCAGCTATAAAATGTTATTTGCTTCATTTTTTTAACTTTAAATTTCTCTTTAGATTTTGTCTACTCATTTCAAAATGTTTTTTTGAGTTCTGTTCCCAATGATTGTTTTTTCTTAATTATGAATACTTTTGTGTAATTTTTCATTTGCTCAGTAGTCCAATGTTTTGTTTGCTCTAATGTAATAAATTCTCTAGATATTCTAGATTGTGTTATCATTTTTAATAGATGTTGAATATTATTCTGAGGGCAGTTGAAATACTGCTAATTTTTATATAGTCAAACTTTTTGAGTATAACTTTTTAGATTTCTTTAATTCATTTAGTTTTTTCGATTGTTGTATAGTTAAATTAATATATATATATATATGAAACCTTATCAATTGTGTTCTTACTAGTAAGTTACATCTTTTACCTGAGGCATGGTTCATACTCCAAAAGCCTCACCTTTTTGAAGTGTTAATTAAATGTTTCATGTGTCTGTAAGGAGCTCTATGAGGCTTCTCCACTCATCCTGGGTGATAATTCACAATATCTCATAGTAGTTTAAGAATTCTGGGACTCTCTCTATTCCAGCCTCAGTGCAGCTACAGTTTTGCAAAAATAAACTTTTCTTAGTTTTGCTCCATACTAATGCAGCACAAACCTTAGCAAAGGACCCATAGTGAAACTCCATGGATTATCTTGTTTTTTTCTTTTTATTTTTTAAATAAAGCCTCCCTTTCTCTAGTACTCTTTCTCATGAATCCTACTTACTTTAGCATATCAAAAAACTTTCTTCTCATATCAAAACTCTTGATATGTTTATGCTGCATCTTCCTTATGGATATGTATGTTGATGGGGACTTGAGTTTGTTTTCTATCACCCTGTTCTTCTAATTCCCAAGTACTTTATGCCATCTCATAATATATCATAACATATATTTTAACATATATTTGTTTAATATATGAGGATAAGCCTTATACAAAACATCTCTTCATGTCTGAAAGCGTAAGTTTCATCATTAATTACATTTATAGTTAAATAAAATATTGGATTGGGAAACTACCTTTGAAAACAATAGCTCCATGTCGCTCATGTGGAGGGCAAAGATTTTTTCCCATTCGGTTGAACATCTTTTAGTTTTTTTCTGTTGTCTCTTTTGCTGTACAAAAGCTTTTTAGTTTGATGTAGTCCCATCTGTTTATGTTTTCCTTCATTTTTTTT
>PVHY01016906.1:6029-32797 GCA_004024945.1 Uropsilus gracilis
TGGTATATTTTGACCCTTTACCTGCTTCCCTCACCATCAGGGACATCTCGGCCTCGGATTCCTGAAGTCACCTCCTAGTCCTTTCTGTGTTCTGCCAAGAACATATCCACCTCTGGGTTTTATTAGCCTGGTGGTCTTATCTCCAGCATCCAAGGTACAGGAACTGCCACTTCCCTGCGGGTCTCCTTGTCCTTGTGAACTAAGCCTCCTTCCATCCCTCTAGAGTTTCTCATAAATGGGGAAAAAATAAAGAGAAATTAAATCTGTTCTCTTATCTTCATACTTTGGATAACTTGCCATACTCTAATACCTTGCCGTGAAATAAGATTTTTTTCCTGAAATGAAGATACAACTTGTTAACTTCAAGCAGATGAATGAATAAGTGACTTTTGTTGTTCGTGATACAGTTGTTAGATGCAAATGTTACTCAGAAGTTATATCATTTAAGGTGCAAAGAGATAAACACATATTTTGTCAGAATGGGCAATGATGGAGTTGCCAGGTCAAATAAAGACCATTTGTAATAATGGTCAAGAGAAAGGCAAAAATAACCAACTGACAATAGAACAAAAACATGCAGTGTAGGGCGGGAGGGAAGGAATCAAGGAAAGGCACAAAAAATCCAAGATGACAGTACATATGTGATTATGGTGGTGGGAGAACCCTGGGGAATACATATATATATATATATATACATAAATATATAAAATTAACTTAAAAATAGCTAAGTAAAACTGAGCAAATAAAATAAGCTTAAGGGGAAAAAAGACCATTCGTATCATCAATGTAAAAATATGAAACAACAGTATATGTAAATTACACACAATAAAAAAAACTGGGTTGGGCATGGTGGCTTGTGCCTGTAAGCTTCAGCTTATGAAGCGACTGGGGCTAGGGATCACGGTACAAGTCCTGCTCAGGGCAACACAGTGAGACCTGGTCCCCAAAAATAGTTGGGTGTGGTGGTGTTTACCTGTAATCCCAGCTACCTGGGAAGCTGAGGCTGGGGATTGCTTGCATCCGTGGTACCCCGGGCAACATGAGCCTGCAGTTCCATGGGCAAAAATAGCAAGACTTAGTCTCAAAAAAAAAAAAAATTAAAAATAAAAACAAAATAAAAAAATAATAAAAACTAGGAGGAAAACTGATAAAATAATATTAATAAATCAAATTAATGCTTAAAAACACATGGCAATTTCAAAACTTTATGTGTATTGAGGTGATATTATCAGACATGATACATTTAATAGAATCTAAAAGATAATAGCAATGTAGGCACAATTGGCTAAAATAAGGGAGCAAATTTGGAGGAAAGAAATAAACCAATAGAGCAAGTTTTAAATTATTGCCAACAAACTGTCAACCTTTGGACGTAAAAATCATTTTAATAATGTACATACAATGTAAAATCCAAGATTGCCATGGTATGGTAAAGCTTTCTTGGTGCTATAAGATATATGAAACAACTTACTAAACTATATCTTCAGTGCTGACAAAGTATGGACTCAGTATTTCCATCCACAGCTTATTTGGTTTATCCCAGGGTTGCAGAGTAAGTAACATATATAGGAAATATGGAGTTCAAGCCAGAAGTGGAAAAAAATTGAATTAGTTGAATTAGTTACCAGCAGCAAGACTGTACCTCTGCAAAAGCTAGCAAACAGCTCTAAAACAGCTCATCAAGCCAGGCACGGTGGCTCCTGCCTGTAAGCTTCAGCCTATGAAGCGGCTGGTGCTAGGGATTGTGGTTTGAGTCCAATGTGGGGCCTGTAGTGAGACCGAGATCCAAAAAAAAAAAAAAAAAAAAAATAGCTGGGTGTGGTGGTGCACGCCTGTAATCCCAGCTACTTGGGAAGCTGAGGCTGGGGATTGCTTGAGTCTGTGGTACCCCGGGTATCAAGAGCCTGTGGTTCTACGGGCAAAAATAGTGAGACCTAGACCTAGTCCCAAAAAAATAAAAATGGGTAAAAATAAATAAAACAGCTGATCATTTTACACCTTTCCTCAAACAGCAGAGGAGGCTGCAAGCCCTGGATGCAGGGAAGTGCACTGGGTCTCACCATGAACCAGCTCTCCCATCTGCCCTGTCTTTGACTGTTTTATTTCCAAGTGAACCATAACTGTGGCTGAAATAACTGGTTGTTAGCAATTAGCAATATAAAACAAAGTAAAGCTATTCATCAAAACAAAGCAGAATCATGAGGGCACTGAAAGGCCATGATATTCCAACTGAAACGAAACAAAATGAAGTGTCTGGGGGAAGAAGCTAAGACCGGGTTGTACAAACACATCCCCCACAGGGTGTGGGTTGTAGGGTAGCAGAAGTGGGAAAGGCACTGCACTGAAAGTCCTTACAAGTTACTGAGTCAGAAAAGTAGACCAAATGATGAATTGTGGGTTGAACGTGAGAGGAATTAATAAAATTGAGCTGAATCAACCTTTCATTCCCATCAATGACTTTTATTGACAGCTGCAAGAGAGGCTGAGCTTGCGAGAGTTCCCAAGGGAAGCTCAGCCAGGTCTGCTGAGGCTACAACCTGTGAACAGGGCTGTGAGAGCAGGTGGGTCTCAAGAGCCCTGGGTCCCCAGCCACTGTCAGGGAGGCCATGGTCGCCCATCCAAGCCAGGCACAGAGGGGAACCCCAGTGAGTGAGGGCCAGAGGGTCAAAGATGTCACCCAACTCCTGGCTCCATCAGATGCTTTGAGCAGGAAGAGAACATTTGATCACATGATTGCTCTGTGGTTTCATCATTCTATGTTTTAATGTATAGAGTTCTGTATATTTCAGAAATAAGAGGCTATCTTTAAGAGTTTGAATTTCTGCTCTTGATCTTAGCTAAAAGGCTGAGAAGCCATGAGAATTTGAATTTCTGCATAGATTTTTTTTTTTTTTTTTTTTTTTTGAGACTAGGTCTCGCTATTTTTGCCCATGGAACCACAGGCTCTTGTTGCCCGGGATACCACAGACTCAAGCAATCCCCAGCCTCAGCTTCCCAGGTAGCTGGGATTACAGGTACGTGCCACCACACCCACCTATTTTTTTTGGAACTAGGTCTCGCTACGGACCCCAGGTGGGACTCAAACTGCGATCCCTAGCCCCAGCCGCTTCATAGGCTGAAGCTTACAGGCACGAGCCACTGTGCCTGGCTGAATTTCTACATTGATTCAGCCATCCTTCTGCATTGCCCTACTGGTAGTCAGACAGCACAACTATCCAGCTTGTCCAGTGCCACCTCTGGCCAGTCCCTCCTTGCAGCGGGTTCCAATCACACTGAACCTCAGACTTCCTACAGTGCCCCATGCTCCCTGCTCCTCCCAGAGGAAGAGCACCAAGTGTCCCTCTAGAACTAGAGGGCATGTCGGTTCCATTTCTGATGGAAGCCAGCATGGTGTCCATCTCTCTCTCAGCAAGCTCACCCAGCCCATTGGCCAGAGGGAGACTAATAAAGACAACACTACAGAAAGGCTTACCAACAAGGAGAAAGCAACCTGATACTTGTGCTCATGTGCCAAAAGAAGAGATTGGAAGAACATGAGAAAATTCAGAAGTAGGAAGAACGGTTTTTATTCTTGATGAATTACGATTTGTTTAGAAATGCTATGTGATGTGAGAAAGTGATCTAATTATATTGTATTGAGTAGCCTGACCTGGAGTTATTTGCTAATCTGTTCTTTCACCGTTGGTACACAATATCTCTGAGATGTTTTTAGCCCTGAGTAACAGAAAACCCAAAGCAGGTGCATTTCAACAATGAGCCAGAGCCTTGCTCCTCTCTGCACCCAACACCCAGGACACAGAGGTTTCAGGCCAATGTGACATTGGAGTCCACGCCTCCTTGAAGCACTTCCCCCCACCCCCGTGACCCTGTGGCTCTACCGCACTCCACATAGGGGTTTCCTGTTCTGGATGCTCCCTCATTGGAGCAAAATAGACCAGCATGACGTGCCCCCTCCCCAGTGACACAATTTACACAATGTCATTGACTATCGTTTCCTGCAGAGACCCAGCCTCACAGCACTGGCCTGCTAAGCCAGATGTCTCTCTCTCGGGCTGGCCATATCCTGGGCCCCTCTGCAATCTGAGGACTGGGCCTCAGTATCACAGACACTAGAATGCCAGAAGAGCACCATCAGGTTGGGTGACACTGACCAAGGTCAAAAAAGTGCTCATTCCTTTATATCAAGTTCAACAAGTGTTAGGGAACCATCAGGACCATTTTGTAGGCAATATAGGTCAGATAATTAGGAATTTGCTATCTAATATTATCTGAGTCTTTTCTGTGTCTCCTGCAAGCTTCAAAGGCTGGGCACTAAGTGGCAAGCATAGCCATCCAGACCCTAACTTTAGACAGGCCCCCCCAGGATCTGACCCATAGCCCAGGGGCAGGCAGGGGCTGCAGTGACCCAGTGCTGAGTCTGTCATCCGTGGTCTGTCATCCATCCAGCTCACAGAATTTAGGATGACGCGATAAGAATTCCCACTCAGGGCTGCATGTACATGTGTGTGGCATGTGGTGTGTGTGTATGTGTGTATATATATACACATATGTATGCATATGGTGTGTGTGTGATATGGTAGATATATGTGTGTCATATGTGCTGCTGTGTTTGGTAATTATAACGTGGATGTGGTGTATATAGTGTTTTATGTGTGTGTATTTGTTTGTATGCATGTATATGCTCTTCTGTGCATCCATGTGTGAGAGAGAGAATGAACAAGCATGGGCGTGTTACAGTGGGGTCTTATGTCTGAACAGGCCACCATGTGGCACTGGTGTTCCAGTCTCAGTGCCTGTCATCTCCCATGTCTGCTCCTAACCTTCTTTATGCTGCAGGCTTTCTGGCACAAGGCTGACACTAACATACATTGAGTCAGAACCAAACAATATCGAAAGGAAACAAGTCACAGGCAAACACCCACCCTGCTAATAATTAAATTATTTGCTTTCTGGAGAAATAAGAACCTAATTGCACATATTAAAAGAAAAGTAAGCAGGGCCGTGATTAATGTGAAACAGAAGACAATAGGTGACATGATTGGATTAGAAAGGCAGCAGATAAACTCATTATTCTGCTCAGATGTATAACTAACATTTCAGTTCTCTTAAAAGGTGTAAATGAGTATACATTCCTGAAGGAAGAGTCACAGTGGAAGGCACTGTCCTAGGGAAGGCCATGAGGACTGTGAGCGGGCTCGTCTGGAATTTGCGTATGGTGAACTAACCACAAAGCGGTGAATCCTTGCCTCAACTTAGTTCAAGGGAACAGATAGAATCGAGTGAAGTGGAAAGGACAACTTAGTAAATTTATTCCTTAAGCTATGACCTTAAGGAATTGTGCAACTAGGACTCTCTCCCAAGAGACATGGCTCTTTTAAATGTCAGGATCTGGTCATCAAGGTCTGTCACAATTTGCTCATGCACCCTACAAAGAGCCCCCAGTGTCTTCGAGGGTGTTGCAGTTTGTAAACATTTGAGACTGATGGCCTGAAGAGCCTTCAGTACAAGATTCCCACAGGAAGAGAGGAGGCCAGAGAACTCAGAATGGGAGTGATGGGCAGGTTCCCCCAAGAACTTAAGGGCTGACTTCCTCCGACCACAGTGTGGAGACACAGGGTAGTCGTGGAGGAAGACCAGCTCCAGACCAGCCACCCCAGGCTCAGCTGGAGATGGACCAGAGTCCCTGAATCCTGAAATCTGGTGCCATGAGTCCCTCATGCAGCCCCATCCTTGATCAGAGAAGGCAGAGCATCATAAATGTCCCTTGAACTGTGGAGCCTGGTTTTTTAAAGACCTTGGCACCTCCTGTGGTACAAAATTGGAATAAATAAATAAATTCCAGACTAAATCTTTTGAAACCATGAGAGTCCCAGGCACTAAAGATTTCTATGGTAAACTAAAAGCATTTTGTATGACTACTATGCTTGGATATATTCATTTTTAAAAATTAAACATACTGATCCTCAGGAAATCTTTGAATGAATGAACTCCACATCCCCAGCCTTCCCTGGAGACTGTTCCTTCCTTGGACACTCTCTGGTTGGGAAAGGCTGTCCACCAAGGCGGCCGTATCACAAGCAGAACCGACTTCCTCGGTGGCAGCTGGAGGTGAGCAGATAGGATCTCTCCCTTCCCCCGACATGGTCTTCAGTCCCTGGGAGAGTCCAGGTAGAGCAGGACCGGCTGTCCACAGCTGAGATCCACTCCTCCCCCCGCCACCGAAGGGGCAGCCTTTATCCTCAGCCTGAGACAAGGGAAGGGACACTGGCTACTGGGAACAGGAGGCCGCTGCTGCCCTGGGAAACCTCTGAGGGAATGAGGAGGAATACAGCACTTAGGAGACATAGAAAGGAAGTACATGAGCAGAGAGAGGGGCTGGGGGACTCTTCCCACTCTGCTGTTTGCTTGTGGGAACCAGCAAATCCCCCTGTTCCTCATTTCATGCCTTCATGGTTCTGATACTTGCTACCAAGTTGGCCTGACTTCTCCAAAAGTTCCAACAACAGAAAAGCCATCTACCTATTTCAACAGCAGGAATCTTGCCTGTCAATATGTGAGGTTAGGGCCATTAGGGCCAGGCGCCCATCTTTAATCCCAGCCTCAGGAGGCCGAGGCTAGGAATTGCTTAAGTCTGCAAGTTCGAGACTACCCTGGACAACATAGCACCTAGTCTCTAGGAACAGCATGGTGGCGCACGTCTGTAATCCCAGCTACCTGGACGGCTGAGGCTAGGGATTGCTTGAGTCTACAGGAGCAGGACCACCCCGGCAACATAGTGAGACCTAGTCTCAAAAAAAGAAAGAAAGAAGGAATATGTGAGGTTAGATTGCTCTATCCACTTAGGTTTTGTTATCTGACTGTTTGCTTGGCTAAATATTGTTTCTCACTTCGTTTCATTCCTTCCAAACATGATCAATTATATATACCAATTTTAATAGTAGATATATACAATCATACAATTCAACAGAAAATACTTCACACTTGCTTGATTTGACAGCTGACAGGGAATGTGGCCAAGAGAAATAACTACCCCCTCCCCAATGACACAATTTGCACAATGTCATTGACTATCATTTCCCGAATTCCACCTACTGTCAAAGCCAGCAAAATAAATTTTTCAAAGAAAAAATAAACTGCTAATTCCCAGCTTGGCGCCAGTGGTGTTTTCTTTGTTTTGTGCATCCATTTCCAAACTTGCCGTCACTGTGTGCTTATTGTTTCAGGTGAAAAGTGAGGGCACTTTGCCATGTGACTGCATGACCTTCCAGATCTCGTTCCCTATCCTGCAGCTTTCGCAGGTGCCCCATTGTTGAACTTACTGGCTGGCCGTAAGAAAGGGCCCCCCGATTTTAGATAATGCCACAATGAGCACCTTCCTGCCCCCATTTTTCTCTCTCAGTTGTTTCCTTGGGATAACCTCTCAAGCTCTCTTTACTAGGCCAAACCCTGGATGATTTCCACAGCTCTAGGTCACAGGCCTGCCAGTAGCTTGACCATGGTGAGTATGTGAAACTGGACGGCCAGCCAGAGGCTGCAGTGAAGCTGGAGCCACGTGAAATCTGACAGAGCCACACCCAGAACACTGGAAACTTCTGCAGGAATATCGGGGCGGGGGTGGGGAGGAGTTCAGTATGTGCTAGTAGACCCACAAGCCAGTCAAAGCTTTGTTTTTGTATCATTGGGAACATCTAGTAGGACCCTCCCCTGAATAATTCAATGAAGTAAGTAAAGATGAGGGGATAGGAGCACATTGATAGCATGAGCAGAAATACAGCAAGTAGGAAGCATGGATTTTATTTATTTATTTATTTGTTTGTTTGTTTGTTTGTTTATCTTTTTTTTTGAGACTAGGTGTAGCTATGTTGTCCTGGGTAGTCTCAATCCCACAGACTCAAACAATCCCCAGTCTCAGCCTCCCAGGTAGCTGGGATTATAGGCGCCCACCACTGCACCCAGCTGCGTTTTAAAGACCAGGTCTCTCTATGTTGCCCAGGTTAGTCTCAAACCCGTGAACTCAAGTGATCCCTGGCCTCTTGCCTCCTAGCACTTGGATTAGAAACGCACCACCATGCCCAGCAGAAGTATGGATTTTACTGGTGCTTATTTCCTGTTCATGCTGCATTTTCACACTGATGCCTCCTGAAGTTCCATCAGCCAGAGGCTCTGCTAGAAATGCCCAGCTGCATTTCTAAATACCTGCCTGGAAAGTTGGTTCCATGGCCACATTAAGTGACACCATGTTCAGGACAGGAGCCAACAGGCCCCTGCTGCCAGTCAATGCCACCTCTCACCCCAAATATTCCTAAATTGACCCATTTGTCTCCCACTCCCACCACATCTGAGGTCAGACACCACATTTACCCCTGATAGCAGACATTTCAGCTGCTCCCACTAGAACCAAGTGATCGGTAAAAAGTGACAAGCAGGAATCCATCCCACCATCCACCTGGCTGACATTCTTACTGACTTGCACTGCTCCCAGAGCTCACTGCCCAATTTGTAACCAAACACATCTGTGCTATTTAAATTACATTTAATTAAAATTAAAACCTGAGCTTCTCATTTACACTTGTCATATTTTATGGGCTCAAGAGCTTTGCATGACTGACAGTGGTTGTATGGGATACTTAGGAGACTTCTGACTTTTCCTCATTCCAAAATGTTCTTCTGGCAAAACAATGCTGCCTCCGATAAGATAAGACTTTTGAACCTCAGCCCCCATCAGCCTCTCCCATCTTACCCTGAGGGCTTCCCTGCACCTACTGTCCTCTATCACACCATCTAACATTCCAGTGTGTGTGCCCCCATCAGGCCTGTGCATGTGGTCCAGTTCATCCCTCTTCTCCCTTTACAATTCAGTTTTGGTATCAGTGGTTCAGAGATTTCTGAGTCTTCCCAGAAGAGGTCAAATCCCCTTGAAGAACAATCCCACAGGTTCCCGGGCTTCTCCAAAGCACTCATCACCATTTAACTTAAGTGATGAATCACATAGTTCACCTCTTGATGTTTCTTTCCCCCACAGGAACAGAGGCTACTGGACAGTTTCTAAGCTGTCTTGAATGACATGACCCAGGGTCTAGCATGGGAGGTAAATAGTTATTGAATAAATGAATGAGTTTCCAAGCCAAGTCAAACAGCGTGATTAAATATTAGAAGCCTCTAACATCTGGCAAGAGAGACACCCCTTGGTTCTGAACTCAGAGTAACTGAATCTAGAAATTAAATGTGACATTGCTAGCTTCATGTGACAGTGGCTTCAAGGACAGAGGAAGGCCAGGGACATTCAAGTAGAGAAAATAGTAAAGTCCTGTCCTTGGTTTGAAGATTATAGTCTTTCCCAAAGCCTGTACAGAGATAAAGCTTGCTATTATCCCAGAGACCAGAGCCAAAGCAGACATGGTCACAGGAGAGCCTTTGTAGGGGTGGGGCTGAGACCTGGGTCCTTCCACACTGGCGCTGCACAATGAGGTGTGTTCGGGTACAATGTTGGGGTAGCTGGGGTCTGCTTCATATGACAGGAAAGTGATGGGAGTAGATGAACTTGAACACTTGCTTCACATTTATACAAAAATAGTATAGGGATGAACGCAAGAGAAGAGGATGACAGTTCACAGGTGACATGGTGGTAGGAGAACTTCAGGGTATACAACAATGTAAAAAATGTATATATAATCAATAAAAAAGAAAACTAAATAGTGTGAGGTGGGCTTTAATCTCAAGATTAAAACTAAAACTATGAACCTTCCAGAAAAGAGCATAAAATCACTTTTATGTCTTGGAGACAGAAAAGGTCATCTTAGGACACAGCAAAACTGCAAAAGAAAAAAGTGGTAAATCCACCCCAACACGATCTAGAACTGCTGCTCATCAAGAGATGTCAGTAAGAAAAGGAATTGGCAGGTTACACGCTGGGAGAAAATATTTGCAAAACCCAGACAGCCCATGCTCGCTTTCAACAGCATGTGTCCTGCAAAGTCGCCTGAACACTAAAAGTGAACCCCAAGCCATGGTTCCTGGGGAGATAGAGACCAGGTTCCTCAGAGCTTCTGGTGAAAATGTTTTTGTCAGCCATTCAACACAGAGCCTTGTTCTTTGCCTGTTTATTAAGCACATGTTGATGATTCATTCCCAGCGAATTTATAGCCAGCAAGGCTGGAACGCATGCCTGGATGAAGCTTACCTGACACTCATGTCTGCTGGTTTTCTCCTCAAGGCACAGAACAGTCCTGCATTTAGCAACACAGACAGTGTTGCAGTGCAAGCCTGGGGCATTGTGAATTTTGAAATTGCCAACAAAAAGACCAAAAGTGTGGAAAAGGGGAAAAGATGACACTGCAGAGATATTCACGCGAGGACAGTCACTTAGAGCAGGAGGTGAAACAAGAAGAGCGAGGCGAGGACTCACGTCTCCCCACTCGGCGCACGTGACATGGAGGTCACGTGGATTGATGTGGGGGGCTATAGAGACATTGTGGTAATGAGGTGAATACTTGAATATGGAAACCATGAATAATGAGAATCTGCTCCACCTGACAAAAGATAGGCGTCAAGAATATATAACCAACTTCTGCAACTTGATAATAAGAAAATCACCATCTTTTTCTAAATAGGCAGACACTTCACAAAAGAATGTGCACACAAGGCCAAAAAGCACATGAGAAAGAGCTCAGTTATCAGCCATACCAGATATGAACATCTGTCCACCTGAGGTTCACCCAGAGGGACATGAAACACTGGCAGCACTGCATGCCATCAGGGGCTGAGAAGCCATAACTCTCAGACACCAGGGAAAGAATGGAGGTGGCTCATTTCTCTCTGCAAAGGGAATGGTCACTTCTTAAATACCGTATCCATTCCCTGACAGAGCTAGTCCATTCCTAGGTGTCTGCCCAAGAGAGATAAAAGCATGTATTTCCACTCACACCCCCCATACACTAACAGATATACATGGACACACACGCTCACATGTGTCATGAACTCACACTCTCACAGACCCACTCTCACACACAGAGGCCCATTCACACTCACCACATATACTCACAGTTACACACTCAACACATGTTCACACAAAAGACATGTACAGAAAAGCTCACAGTAGCTTTATTCAGAAGCTCCCCAGACTGGAAGCAATTGTAGTGCATCCCCCAAATGGAAAACTATTCATTAATACCAAGAAACAAACATGAACAAATCACAAAATCACCATGTAGAGTGAAAGAATTCTATCTATATGAAACTCTAGAACAGACAAAAGTAATTTCCAATGGGAAAAAAAATCACAATGGTTCCTTCTACAGGGTGGGGTTGGAGGCTGGTGGTAAAAGGACTTGAGAGGGTTTCTGAGGTCACAGTGAAGTTCCAGTTTTTCATACGAGGTTGACTTCTATAATGTCTACTTCACAATTCACAAGAGGATATACTTGAGATTCATAAATAGACACAAAACAGATGTGGAATTATTTGTGTGCATGCGTGCATGCATGCGCATGTGTGTAAACATGTGTATGTATGAAATTGATTAGACCCTGAGCTATTCTGGTTGAATATAATAAGGAGTAATTTTACCGTGTGATCCTTTTTTGTACATGTTTAAAATTTTCCAATATAAAATGTTCATATAACTTGAGTCTTCCAGAATCCTGTTTTAGGTACAAGTATCCCTAGAAAGCGCTCTTGACTTAAACCTTTAGCCCCAGTAGAAGCTGCCTGATGCTCCAATACCCTGGAATACTAGGCTCTTTGGGGTCCTCTGAGTGGGCAGGGTGCTGGGGACAGAGTGAGTCTGACCTCTATTCTATGGTAAAGTCTCAGCCCCTCAGGAGGATGAAGGGTAAGCCCACTTGGTAAAATAATGGCTCAGAGAATCTTTATTTAGGATGATTGCACAGGGAAATGACAGTAAGGGAGCAAGCTGGACCAACTTCACTTGCCAAAAAGGTAGCTAGGATTTGATAGTCAATGAGGGAGGGGAGAAGCCGGGCACGGTGGCTCGTGCCTGTAAGCTTCAGCCTATGAAGTGGCTGGGGCTAGGGATCATGGTTCGAGTCCCACTCGGGGAAACACAGCAAGACCTAGTCCCAAAAAACAGCTGGGTGTGGTGGTGTGCACCTGTAATCCCAGCTACCTGGGAAGCTGAGGCTGGGGATTGCTTGAGTTCGTTCCACAGGCAAAAATAGTGAGACCTAGTCTTTAAAAAAAAAGGGGGAGAAGTGGGTGGGTGGAAAGGGCTCAGAGAAGACATCCAGGGTGAGGGATTCTGGCTAAACTGACTTAACAGGATTATTCTTTCAGGCAGACTGGGTAATGAGACCTCAGGGTGGGGGATAGCTCCCTAAACTTACTTAGCAAGATTCTTGTCACAATTGGGAGAGGTAAGCCAAAGACAGGGCTGGGGCAAGATGGGATCCTATCCAAAAGGGGAGCTCAGGGTAGCTGAGCTGCTCAAGGAGACTGTCTCACACCAGCTGGGGTCTCCCTGTTGGAGTGAGACCAGTTGAGTGAAGACAGTGAAGAGCTTGAGCCACTGAACAGATGTGCTGAACCTCACCTCAGGGTCCCTGGCCTGAGGAGCTGCAACCCTCACCAGGCTCTAAAAGCCAAACCCAATCAGGACTGTTTCAGAAATGGCCTCCAACATCACCCCTCCAACATCACTTCCAATGTGGGTGTGCGATTGGCATACTGAGCTTCATGCATGATACATGTATCAAGGAGAGATTTCCCAAGGCCTGTGGACCCTTCACACAGAATCCAGGGGTGTCCGAGCCTGACATGTTCCTTGTTACCCAAGTATCTCCAACAGAGATGCTGAATGCTCTCTGCAATACAAAACCTCTCAGTGAGTAATACCCCCATCCAGATTCTCCAAGAAAAACGCTGGTCTCTGGCTTGAAATTTACATTCTTTGTCCCTTCTCTGGATATACAAAACTGCATGTCCCAAGCCTGCTCCAGCTCCTCTGCTGTTTTTCTCCTTCAACCTCATTACCCCTTTCCTTCATTTTGTGCATTGTCTCCCTAATGAGGCTGAGAAGTCACAGGCTGACTGCCTGCCGACTGGTTCAAGGCTTTACCCTGATGCTCGAAGATTGTCTGGCACAGAACACCCCAATAAATATGTGTTACCCGGACAGCAGTTCCAGGCCAGCTGGCACACTTGAAGGTTTTCTCCACACCGTTTTGCATCTCTGTGGGGCTTTTTGGTTTGTTTTTTGGTTTTTTGAGACTAGGTCTCACTATTTTTGCCCAAGGAACCGTAGGCTCACATTACCCAGGGTACCATAAACTCAAGCAATCCCCAGCCTCAGCTTCCCAGGTAGCTGGGATTACAGGTGCGCACCACCATGCCCAGCTATTTTTTTGGAACTAGGTCTCACTATGTTGCCCTGGGCAGGACTTGAACCGTGATCCCCAGTCCCAGCTGTGCTCCATAGGCTGCTGCTTATAGGTATGCGCCACCGTGCCCGGCTACACATCTCTGTTTTCATTGTCGAGAGTCTGTTGTGTGCAGTCAGACCTGCAGGCAGAGTCCCTGTGCCTGAGACCTGGATGCCTCCATATGAAGGTTCTACTGTCAGCACTGGCACCGTGACCCTGCCATTCCAGGCAGGTGCCTATCATGGTATCTCGGCTTCCTGTCTGGAGATCAAAGCAGCACAGTGACCCCGGATACCTGTAATGCACTGAGAAAACAGCATTGGAGAAAGGACTGCACAGAGTAAACCACCATGGCGTGCCAAGGCCAGAGAACCATGAGACGTCCCAGAATGAGCTTGGCAAACCCCGGAAAAGGATTCTTGGGGGACAGTCAGAGACAAAGAAGTTATTACAGAGGATCAGAGCCCCCATGCAGCAGGAGGCATGAGCCCAGGTGATGCCTGACACCAGGTAAGGCCCACTGGCCCCTCCAGGTCTGGAATTTTCTCTGGGAGGACAGAGGATGCGGACTGATTGGTTCTTGGTCATCATGTCAGGGAAGCTAATCAGAGCTAATAAACTCCAGCTTCAAAGTCTTCATATTCAACTCCCACGTTCATCCCCACTATATATTTTTTCCTGCTTCAAAACACCGTCTGTCATTTCAGAAACAACATTATGGCTATGATTTTAGGACGTTGCCTGTAAAACTCCCTGGCATGTTAGAACCTGCTGTGAGGCCAAGCCAGAGTTTCAGGTCCTTCCCTGCAGTCAGATGTGTGCATCTCCTGGGTCCTGCTTGTGAAATATCAGGACAATCAATGACTCTATTCTACTGCTATTGCAGTTCCTTAGACTGGAGGACAAAGGGCTGAGTTGGAACCAGAAATACACAAATACCAGGACAAGGGCTGAAGGGGGGGGGGTGTGAAATCATGCCCTCTGCCCCAGGCCTCCTGCTCCAACCACCATCAGACACCCACACCCAGCCATCCACTCCCCAAAAGATGGACTATTGATCAGCTAGGTCTTTTTGGGGTCTGGGATACATCCCTTGGTCCATATTCACAGCCATAATTTCCTTCAGGGATATTTCCTCCAAGAAGCCTACACACAGGTCGGCTAAGCTTGGTTCCCCACCTGTGACCCAACCACATAGTGAATCAGCTCTTCCCAGTAGCATCCATTCGCCCTGCAATCACCTGTTTCCTTGGTTCTATTTTGTTTCATATGAACTAACATCCACTGAGTGCTTCCTATGCCCTAGATGCTAAGCTAAACACTCCAAGTGTTTGTCATTTTGAATGACTCCATACCCAGGACACAGGCATAAAAGTCCTTATATGACAGAGAGGGAAGCCAGGCATGGTAGCTTGTGCCTGTAAGCTTCATTGTATGAAGTGGCCGGGGCTAGGGATCGCGGTTCGAGTCCCGCCTGGGGCCCGTAGTGAGACCTAAGTTCCAAAAAAATATCTGGGCATGGTGGCACATGCCTGTAATCCCAGCTACCTGGGAAGCTGAAGCTGGGGGTTGCTTGAGTCTGGGGTACCCCGGGCAACAAGAGCCTGTGGTTCCACAGGCAAAAATAGCAAGACCTAGTCTCAAAAAAAAAAAAAAAAAAAAAAAAAAAAAAAAAAAAAAAAAAAAAAAAAAAAAAAAAAAAAAAACAAGACAGAGAGGGAAACTGAAGCTAGAGAGGAGAATTTGCCCCACGTTTCCAACTGTTCATCAAAATGCAAATCCAAATCACGGAGGAGAGAAGCAGGAACTCAGCTGGGATTGGAGCATAGGTTAGCACCCAGGCCCAGGGAAGTGACTTGTGGCATAATGTTAGGGGCCTGTGGCTGGTGTTGATGTATTAAAATAGCTATTGTTAGCATTGGTGGGTGGAGATTTGGAGAAGGGAAGTTAAGCCTTCTTTTGAGAAAAGAGGATTAAAGGATCAGGGAGGGGACAGAGAATAAAAGACAGAAGGAGAAGAGAACAGAGAAGAACAGAAGAGAGCACAAAGAAGACAACAGAACAGAAGAGAACTGAGAAGGAAGGAGTAGAGAGGAGCAGCAGGGAGGCTAGAGGCCTCAGAGCTGTCGCTGCTATGTGGGGCAGCAGGGAGGGAAGGAAGTCAAACTGTGGGCTTCCATCCCCAGCCTGGACCAGTGAGGAGCTCAGGGAAGCATGTTGGAGAAATGTGTGACCTGTGTGAGCTGTCTTGGAAACATGGTACTTGAAAACTTGGTTTAACTTGGTTTAATTTTGAAATTGCAAAGCTTGGAAGTTTTCTGGAAAACCGAAGCGAGTTTGCTGTGTTGCTATCTTCAATGTGAGATGTCTGAAGTACTTGCTGTGTTGCTGTATCAAGTGAGTTTTGCTGATGCCGGGCCACTGTGGAGTTGGAGCTGAAATAATTCGAGAGCAGTGCCTTTTGGAAAAGAATTGATGATTCCATTACTGGTCTTCCTTGTTTGGATTTGAATCTCCTGCTTTTGGAGGATTGTTGACACCCTCTTGGCTTCTTATGGCTTGGAGGGAGTGTAGCTGTGTCTTCTGAAGAAGAAGTGGTGATGCCATCTTAACTCCTTCATCCGGCTCAAGGTGGGGCAGCCGCCATTTTGTGGATGCACATGGTTGTTGCAGCCATGTGCACTTTGGACTAGAGACTGGACTGTGTGGTAAGATTACCAAATGGGTTCCCTTGTACCCTTCAGTGACTCTTGTCTCATTTATCTTTTATTAAGTAAATTTGTTTCTGCCTCCCTCTTAAGGTTTATGTGGTCTTGCTACTGCAGCACACGGGCTGGGAAGAACCTGGTGTGTGACTGGCTTTAAAGCTCCAGCTGCTCCCCTTTGCAAGTTTGGTTATTCATTTTATCTGCTTTTCCCACCCAGTATCAATACAAGGGGGACTCAAAGCTCAAAGAGTAAAACAGTAAGAAATTCAAAGGAAAGGTAAGTAAGTGGGGCCTAGACTATGTACGGATTGAAAGTTTCCATGTTGGAAAGGTGTCAGTTATCTGAAAATGAATGCGGACAAGCAGTGCAATTCCAACCAGTTTTCCAACATTTTGTGTATGTGAAACTTGACAAGCTAATTCTAAAATCACAGAAAGAACCCAGGATACTCTCAGAGGTGGAACGACTTGTTCTACAGGACAGCAAGGTTTAGAGACAAGGTAATCAAGGTGCTGTGGTATAGGCACAGGAAAAACAGACTGCTGGAACAGAAGAAAAAGCTCGGAGGGACATCACACAGGCCTGACCCTAGTTTTCTGGGCAGGAGTGGGGTCTGCAGGTGAGAGTCTCCCCAGGGAGTCATGCAAGATACAGATCAAATGTGAGCCTCACTGTCTGTCTCACACAGGACCAGGATGCAGAGAATTTGCAAAGGCTAACCAATGGAACTTTAAGAAGCAGTACCAGCTTTCTAGTCCTTAGAGGTTAAGGACTTCTGGTTTCTTATATTGACGTTGGTAGCATTGATTTCTAACATTGCATAGGCCTCAGACATACATTATAATTCGACATCTGTGTTTATAGATTATGATCTGCACCAAAAATCCTATTTCCTTTCACTAACAATTGATCCCTTTTTCCTAAGTAGCTCCTTAAGCCCCTTCCCCTCTAGTGATCACTATGCTCTTCTCATAAGAGTTTGTTTTTGTTTTTGTTTTTCTTCATTTGTTTTGCCTCTCTCACTCTCTTAAGTTTCAGGAATTCAGGTTTATCTTGCTACAGCTGTATGTAGCAAGACAATAATATGCATAATATGCAATATGCTCACCCCAAAAATTCTAGTTAAGAACTTTTTAAACTGAACATAAAAGCACTGACCATCACCAAAAAAAAAAGAGAGAGAGAGAAAGAGAATGATTGATTACATTGAAATGAAGGACTTCCATTCATCAAAAAAGGGCAAAACTGAAAGTGTTTGGTGACAGTGATAAGCAGGTTGCAGTGATGAGGAGATATCACCTAGAATATTTTGTGCCCTGTGGGAGGGATTAAGAAATTAAGAAGGTAGGGAGCTGGGAGGGAAAAGGCCTGGGGGCAGGCAGATTCTAGAATGGGAGGTGTTCAGGCTGGGGTTAATTTAGATCATACCTATCCTGGCCATTTCTGAACCTGTATCAGATTCCATAATATAAAGATGTGGAAATGTACATGTAATACTTAATTACTTTTCAATTCCACTTGGATGTATTAAGTGCCATGTTTTCTTGAACAGAAGGTAATGATATGTGAGTTGTATTTTTAAATAAATAAAAGGATTTTCATATCCTATAAAACTTTTCCTAATAGCACCCTGCCTCCCTGGAGGACCTTGCAGTCATTCCAAGCAACCCTACAAAGCTTCTGACTCCAGAATTCCAATGGAACATTCACAGGTGAGCAGCTTTTGCTATTTATATCCATCTTCCTTGTGTCTTATAGGGCTTTGCAGAAATAAGGTCAGCTTAGAAGGTACACCTGCCTGCCCATGATTACCCCCACTCTGCAAGACCCAGTGAGACACCTAAGGGACTAGAGAGATGACTCCCAGCCAGAGTGGTGAGGGAACTGATAGGGGTGCTGTGGTAAAATTGGGGAGCCATGGCTCCCAACATAGTGGGGCATTAAAATGGCAGCCATTGTGCCCTGGGGGGCAGAGGCTTGAGGAAGGAAAGCTAAGCCTTCCCTCAAGAGGGGGGATTTAAAGACAGAGAAAAAAATCAGAAGAGAGAGAGCAGAGTAGCAGCAGCAGCAGCAGGGAGGCTGGAGACCTCAGAGCTGCCACTGCCATGTGCAGCAGTAGGACAGGGAAGGAAGCCATGCTGTGGGCTTCCATCCCCAGCTGAGGCTGGTGAGGAACCTGGGGAAGCATGTTGAAGAAACTTGTGACTTGTGTAAGCTGACTTGGAAACGTGTTACTTGAAAACTTATTTTACTTTTGAAACTGTGACACTTGGGAATTGTCTGGAGACTTGAAGAGAACTTGCTTTGTCATTGTTTCCATTGTGAGATAACTGAAGTGATTGCTGCTGTTGTATCAAGTGAGTCGTGTTAGTTTCAGGCCACTTTAGAGTTGAAGTTGAAAGAATGTTGGAGCTGTGCCTTTTGGAGGAGGACTGATGATGCCATCTTGGTTTCTTCATCTGGCTTGAAGGTGAGATCACTACCATTTTGTGGACACGGATGGCTGAGGACCCATGTGCAACTGAACTGGTTGGTAAGATAATCAAAGGGCGTCCATTGTATGCTCAGTGACTTTTGTCTATTTCATCATCTTTGCAAATAAATCTTGTTTTGCCTCTTCTTAAGGTTACCGTGGTCTTACAACTGCTTTCACAAACTGGAACGAACCTGAAGAGTAGCTGGGTTTGCCAGGAGTGGCAGTGTGTGCCTATAATCCAAGTGCTGGGAGGCAAGAGAACAGGGATCGCTTTAGTTTGTGGGTTCAAGACTATCCCGGGGAACACAGAGAGACCTGGTTCTCAGAAAAGCAAACGGGCATGGTGGCGGGCACCTGTAATCCCAGTTACCTGGGAGGCTGTGGCTGGGGATTGCTTGAGTCCGTGGGATCGGGACTACCCCAGGCAACATAGTGAGACCTAGTCTCAAAAAAATAAAAAAGAGTAGCTGGATTTAATGGGCCAGCTGCTCCCTCTTTGTAAGTTTATTTATTTAAATACCCTGTTCTGCTTGTTTTGTCACCCCATTTCAGAACGACCATCTTTTGAGCTGAACTTCTTCACCCTCCTTGCTAATCCTTTCAATCAGGTGGCATACAGTCTTTGGAAAAGGAACAACATACAATGGAAAGTTCCATTCCCCACTGGGAAGAACAAGTTCTTAAGAACACAGTGACTGGGGAGAGGCACATCCTACAGACTGGGGAGAGGCACATCCTACAGACTGTGGTGATGCTTGCAGAACTACAGATTTGCTAAAATTTTATTAAGTTTCATGCTTAACATGTGTGACTTTAATGTATATTACACCTGAATGTATAGTTGTATTTTTGAAAGAAGCAACACAGGAAACCAATGACTATGAAATGGATTATCAAACAAAGTGTAGAATCTATTGGGCAAATAATTAAGGGGAAAAAATAAACTTTATTTCTGACCTGCATTGCACACACCAAAATAATCCTAGTTTTATAGTTACCAAACCATAAAAACTATATACAAAAAAAATCATTAATAGATAACTCATTTCAATGAAGGGGAAGTCTCTCTAAATATAAAAACAATGGAAAAATACATGAAGGAAAGACAAACTGTACAAAATGTTCACTTTTGTGTATACAAACAGACATAGCAAATACCTCTCAATCATATAGAGTAAACCAGAAAATAATTTTTCTAGAGTAGGTTTCTAGAGTAAACTGGAAAATAATTTTTCAAAATCAAAGTTTAAAAGACATACCCAAAAAATACTTTTGCTATAAACATGACAGAACTAATTTCTGTAATGTTTAAATATAGAAGTCAGTAGGAAAAACCCAAAACTGATCACTCCCAGAAGGAAGTAATGCAACAGCAGCTGAATCATGGGGCCCAGTGTCCGTCTCTGCCATGGCCCCTCTGTCCACTCAGTCACACGTTCAAAACCAGCCTCACAAGAATATGAATATGGAAATTCAATGCTGGGATGTGTCTGGAGTTCTGATTTGGCTGGCAGGGCCCCCAGCCTTCCTGAAGACCATATCCTGAGAATGAAGACCCCTGTTCCCCACAACACGCAGGACCCCTTCATGACAGAGACACCTCCCTGAAAGATGAAAGACTCAGCTATTTCAGCATTTTACAGTAGTTTGAATTTCTATTGTTTAAGCAACATATAAAGGGGGATTCAGTGCAGTCTCTTGCCCCAGAAAATGCATTTAAAGAGGAAGCAGAGTCAGAATGTGTGGCGGCTGAGAGGCTGTTGACCAGCGTGAGATTCTGCAGAGGCCCCAGCCCTGCAGAGAGCTCCTGACTTTCTTCCTCTAATCTGATTACAAGTGACTCCAGACTCTCCTTCCACAGAGCTGAAAAAACTGTCTCCCCCACACATCTGCCATACCCAGAGAGTAGAGGTCTCTGCGTGTGTTCAGATCAGCACCCAGCACCACTGGCATCCCTGAGTTTCTGAGGAGGCAGGTGAGGTGCAAGGTTGTGCATGCCTGAGGTGCCATGCCCTTTCCCTGTGTCCTGGTCACTCTGCCAGGTGCTGACAGGACATGGATCTGGGTCTGCACTGATCTACAATCCCAAGCCCTCCACCCCTTCATGCCTCTCATGGGGCTCCTCCTTCTACTCAGCCTCTGCTCTTTGATAGATAAAGGATTTATACACACCCATACATATATACATATGCACATCACACATACCACAGACACACACCATACCATGCATGTGCATCACATGCCACAACACAGACATACATACATGTCCTACAGACACACACCACACACATTAAACCACTGACTCCAAGCAGTGCCAGGATGTTTTGCTTAGCACAAGGAAGAGGGAGATAAAGTGGGGACAAATAAAAATTAGCAGGCATTGCCTGTGCTACTTGGCAGATTCCAATCACAGAACTCCATTTCCCAATCCTAGGGAGGAGACAGTGCAGTGTTTAGTTACTGCATCTTGCACTTCACAACAGAAGGAAAGAACTGGCAGAGAACCAAGGGTTTGATGGACAAAGCCCCAGATAAACATTGGAGTCCTTCCCATCCCATTGGGGACAATCCCTATGCAGTAAGGATTCCCAAACTTGGGTGTGCACCAGAAACCCTTGGGGGCTCATCAAAACACATTTGCCTGGCACCCCTCACCAGAGTTTCTGCTTCAGCTGGTCCGAAGTGGAAACGAGAATGTGGATTTCTGCCAAGCTCCTAGGTGCTCTTGAAACTTATCAGAAATGGCCTGTTCTTTGCCATGGGTGACTATTTTGGAGACCAGGCTTGAGAACCTCTGTTTTAAAGATACACAATTCTTCCAACTGGTGAATCAGATGTCCCGACATGTAAACACTGCTTGTAAACTCCAGTTCTTCTAAACATTTAATTAAAAGCACAAGATTACTGTATTCATTGCTTGTAAATGTTTTGAATAAACAGCAGGTAAAACACTTGCACATATTATGATGGCAAATATAATCAGTACTTGAAAAGTAAATATTTACAGAAGTGAAAAGTTCATGGCTCGCAACTGACTTTATCATGATCTTTAGTCCAGTTCTAACATCCATTCCTATTATTTTTATTCTCCTTTCTTCCCAGAGATATGCATTTATTCCCTCAGAAGAGAGGTGGGTGTGGTCTCAGATACAAGGGAGACCCCCCCTGAACCATCATGGCTGCACAGGTCCTTGTACAAACTTGTGGTTCAAGTGCTAGAGTAGAAACTACACAAATCAGAAATCCCAGCCCATTGGTTTGGGGTTGAATGTAATGAGTTCATCTTTGCTTCCACATCCACTTATCTGGAGTGTCTGATGCAGCAGCATGCCATAGCCACTCACACTGATTCCAAGGCCAGTGGGTGAGTTCTCAGAAATCTCATGGGTGTTGGGTATAGTCATCATAAAAAATTTCTTTCTATAAATTTACAATTCTATTTACTTTTCATAAAATCGAATGCATATTCAAGACTCATTACCTCCTAATTACTTTTATTATTTGTCATTCATCTATGTACTTGGGGATATTTGTTGTGCCTGCGTAATAGAAATAGTGCATAATGGTGAACCGCTAACATCTCTTCCTTTCGGTGGGTTTCTTAGAGTCTTAGAGTGGCTCCAGTGCATCTGGACTGTCTCTTCAAGCTGTTGTCTAGGTGAGCTGGTGTTAAAGGTGCATGTTGGAATGTCAATCTCTGGATCCCCATGGTATGTTTCTATCATTGATCCTCTCTGCTTGTTCTTTCAAATATTATTTTGGCTCTTCTTCCTGTGTTAAACTAAATTTGATTATTTAGTGGACCTTGTATTTGCAATTATTTCCAGAAATAGAGTCTCACAGATCTGCATGCTTCCTCTGAGGCTCCTGACACTAGCAATCTGGAATTTCCCAATTCCATCCTCTGTGCTGGAGAATCTCTGTGCCCACCCCTCCCCCACTCTGCCCCACCCCAATGTCTCATACCAAGTTGTAATCTAGTGGAAGCTATTTTCAGTTTTCCTTCCCCATACTTCTGATTGTGTCTTTCTCCCAGAGCTCTAATTCAAAGGCCAGGCATCTTTGAGCCCTGGCACCCCAACATTCTCCCCTAGGTAAGTGTCCTCCTTAACATTTTAGCCATTTCCAACAAAAGTGACTCATGTGGATTCAAACCCAAGTCTCTGACTTTCTATCTTCTCTTGAATCCCAATCCCATCATGCCTCGCTTCCTGACTAGTTTACTTATGCTTTCAAGCAAACTTTAAACGTAATTTAAACTTCCCTATTTGTCTTCACCAAATGACTAGGGCTGAATTTGCTAGCCTAACATAAGCAGAGAGTTCCCAAATTATATGTTAATATTTTGAATACTCATGGTCTGTTCTAGGGATGGAGCCAAAAGCACTTATGTGAAGATAGTTAATAATTCTAAGTCAGCAGTACGTCTAATTAATAAATGGAAATAAAATATATAACCTGATTGATGACCAAGATTGATTGATTCATTCATTCACTTATTGATTGAGTCATTCATTCACAATAATTTTTTAATACTCACACTCAGTCAGGTACTGCTCAAGGTATTTCTGACACATCAGGGAACAAAGGGCAGAGAGACCCCTGGTTACTCACTAGTGCTGATCATGTGCATTCTGTATCACCACAGTCACACAAGATTTTACAAGATTGTTCATAGTGACACCCTCAGGAAAACAGTAGGGCCATAGAGCTAAGTGGGAGCTGTCCCTGGGACTCCCCCGTGCCCCTCCCCTCCCTGTATCTAGGGCTCACTCTTCTTCTGCAGCTTTATGTGTGATTGATTACCCTGGGCAGTCACGTAAACAGTGAACATTTGAGTCCATTCATCCTTAAAATGCTACAGTATATTCCATGGTGGAATATGGCATATACCTAAGATAAATGTCACCAAAATATACAAATGACTCCATTCCAACTATAAACCTCTCCATATGCTCCAATTATTGACAAGTTTCAGGATCAAAGCTGAACCAAAGCTGGGAGGTTGAAGAGCTAGCATGAGATTATTCAGGATAATCTAATTGAGGAGCTGGCCTAGGGAGGGGGTTATCATAGATCATATACACAGCCCCCCCCCCCCCCCCCCCCGCCCCCGTTCGGATCCCTACAGTGCTTCGGGAGACTTGACCTCTTGGTACTCATTGCCAGCAGCAGACTCCTGGTAACCTCCTGTCCTGGTTCATGTCTCCTACCTCCTCCCAGGACCAGTGCTTCAGTCCTCCAAATAGGTGCAGAGGCATTGATTTATGAAGCAGGTAAATTATCTACTAATACAAGTCAGTTCATTAAGGCAAGACAGAAGAAACTCTTCATCTCAACTCATAATAGCCAAATATTAAGAGACACAGGAATATGACACAAATGATGCAACAGTAGGAACAACAAATCACACAAAAGTTTCATCAACAAAACTGCATAACCAGCCTGATGAAGGGCTTAAGTTAACAGGTATAACCACGACTGTTGAAATAAGAAAGCCGAAGGATAGACAAAGGCAGGAAAATGTTTCTAACATTGTTAATGAACCTAAAACACCACCATTTAACTAAAAATTATAATCAGGGACCTCAAAGGTGGTCAAATACAAGTCGCAAATAGAATCAGTACAAGTCTGAATGCACCGTGGTGGGAAAAAAGACTAGAAAAGTGAACAAAGAAAGAAAATAGTGTAAGATCACACTGGGGTAATTTTAAAAGAAACAATTTTTTGTTTTGAATTTTCAGGAGGAGAGACAGGAGAGCGAGCGAGAGAGAGAGACGAGAGAACGAGAGAACAGAGAATGCAAAGGAATAATAGCATAGAATTTCCCTAATCTGGGAAAGGAACCAGATATCCTGGCTCAACAGGCCCAAAGAGCTGAAAGCAAAAGAAATCTAAACAAACACACCCCTAAGACATAGTATAATAAGACTACTAAAAACTGGTGACAATAAAAGGTTACTGAAAGCATAACAGAGAAGGATTACTTGCAAAGGCACACCTATTAGATTTTCCCCATAAAACTTTCCAAACTAGAATATTTATCCAGTAAAACCACCATTCAAAACTGAAGACATTTAAAAGTAAAGACAAAGGCGCTTTATAGAAAAACAAAAATTAAAAGAATGCAGCACCCCAAGTTAGTCATGAAAGAAATGTTAAAAGGACTATAATAAAACATCCATGTATCTCATTTTGAAGTAACAGACATCAAAATTACACAATGTGGAGGAGGAGGAGAGTAAAAACTTGAACCATTAGCACAAATTGGAGACCATATTATAGATGACAAGTATAGACAGTTACATACAAACCTCAGCAAAACCGTGAAACAAAAATCAGTAGGGGGGTGAGGGAGGGGAAAGAAATTACCCACAAGACAATGAAAATAATACCCAAACAAAACATTAAAAGAAGGGTGTCAAAAGAATTAAAAAAAAAAAAAAAACTAGAAAAGTAACCAAATGGCAATAAGTACATATGTTTGAGCAATCACCTTAAATGTACATGGCTGGAAATAACCTATTAAAACCTATGCAGTCACTGAATGGCTCATAAAACAAGTCCAGCCTACTGCTATTTACAGGAAACTCTAAAGACAAGAATGGACTTTAAGTCAAAGGCTGGAAGACAATGCTACAAGTATAAAAATGGTCATTTTTTCAAAAGTCAGGTGTACTAATACCACACGAAGTGGTTTTCCAAATTAAAAAGCTAGCAAGAAATAAACTCCAGGCTGGGCATGGTGGCGCATGCCTGTAGGTGGCAGCCTAGGAATCCATGGCCAGGGTCAGGGATCGCGGTTCGAGTCCCGCAGGGGACACGTAGCAAGACCTAGTTCTAAAAAAATTGCTGGGAGTGGTGGCGCGTGCCTGTAGTCCCAGCTACCTGGGAAGCTGAGGCTGGGGATTGCTTGAGTCTGTGGTACCCCAGGCAACGAGACCCTGCGGTTCCACGGACAAAAGTAGCGAGACCTAGTCTCAAGAAAAAAAAAAGAAAAGAAAAGAAAAAAAAAAAAAAAACTCCAATTAGTTGTGCAAGGGAAGCACACTAAGAATAAGGTAAAATGTAAGTCAGATGACTAGTGGCCCAACTTATGCAGGCACATATTGGAGGGGCCTTGCCACCTCCTGAGGTTCACACCAGCTGTGGGAGTGGTCACAGCTTGGGTGTAGGGGTCCCTGCAGCTGCTTGCAGAGGTTTATGCATCACACTCACTGTAGCTGAATTTAAGAAGAAAGGCCCATTTGGCTTCCTTTAATGCCCACTCCACAGAGGGTGTGGAGACATTACTGCTAACTATGGAATTTATGGTTCAAGGGAAAACATAGGTGTCCGTGGAAAGCCCAACTGTGAGTCAGTTTTTTGCCTGGACATGCCCCCTTGCTGTGCCAGGCCCCAGGGAAAAGGCATGTGGGCACTTCCTTCCCTCTGTGGGTTGTCGCTGGCACAGGGGCCAAGACACAGTGTGTGATTCTAGAAGAACACGATTTGCTTTTTTCTGTTCCCTGCTGTAGTAAAGAAGAGACTGCTCAGAGACAGCGCCAGGGGGTTGGGTCACCTCGCAGACCACACCAGCAGTCTCTCCATTCTGACCACAAATGGTGTCTGCTCACAGCAAAGGGGCCTGGGGCCTTCCTCTGCTCTGAAGACAGGAAGCAGGGGTCATCGGCCTGACAGCTCAATGCCTATAGGGGTGTGTCTGCCATTGCAAAGAGTAATCTCTTTATGACTTTTCCTGGTTTGAGACCCATGGTGTGCAAGCACACCAAGTCAAGGTGGAGGGCCTCACAACTCCCCTGCGGCCAGAACGGAGCTCACACTCTCCTGCATGCTTGACTCCCCTGCCCAGTGGGCAGTCAGCCTCTGGTCTGTGGTCTTTCTAAGACACAGCTGCAGCCGGACCAGCCCAGCCCTGTACAGTCACAGCTCAGAAATGACCACAGATCAGAGGTGACCACTGGCCAGGTAAACAGCCTGGCATTTCCCGAGACAAGACTGCCCTGTAAAAATGTGGTACATATACACAATGGAATATTACTCAGCAATTAAAAATGACAAATTTGATGAATTTATGGAAACCTGGATGTACCTAGAAGAAATCATTCTAGCAGAAACGAGCCAGACAGAAAGGGACAGAAACCAAATGGTTTCACTAATATATGGTCAACCAAATGAAACTGCACAAGGGGAGAATGGGGACCAG
>PVHY01016907.1:0-32686 GCA_004024945.1 Uropsilus gracilis
TAAAAAAAAAAAAAAAAAGGCAACAATAAGTGCTGGCGTGGATGTGGAAAGGAACACTCTTACACTGCTGGTGGGAAGGTAAACTGGTCCAGCCACTATGGAAAGCAGTATGGAGGACCCACAAACTAATGAAAATGTAACTACCATTTGACCCAGCAATCGCTCTTCTGGGAATCTACCCAAAGTAGCGAGACCTAGTCCCCAAAAAATAGCTGGGTGTGGTGGTGCGCCCCTGTAATCCCAGCTACCTGGGAAGCTGAGGCTGGGGATTGCTTGAGTCTGTGGTACCCCGGGCAACGAGAGCCTGCGGTTCCACGGGCAAAACAGCGAGACCTAGTCTCAAAAATAAATAAATAAATATAAACACACATATGGATTAAAAGTAAATGGATGAAGATGTCATATTAAGTACTAAATAAAAACAAGGCTATATTAACTACAGACAGAGCAGACTTTGGAGCAAGGAATGTTATCACAGGATAAGGAAGGGCATTATATAATAAGGGGGGGGGGTCAATATTCTTTAGACAATTCTTAATGTGTATTCATGTAAAATCAGTATCAAACACACAAAGGCAGAAACAGAGAGAACTCTATGGTTCTATTACACTTGTAAACTTCAACATCTTATCTGAAATAGGCGTAGGAGACAGAAGATGAGTAAGGATACAGTCAAACTCAAAAGCATCTACCATCTGGATATAACTGACACCTATTGTCAAATGTACTTCATCTAACAGTAGCCAAATACACACTCTTCTCAAACTCACATGGAATATTCATCAAGAAAAACCACATTCTGGGTCAAAAACACATGCAAACATTTCAAAAGACAAAAATGGTAAAATACCTGTTCTTGATGATGATGGATAGAACTAGAACTCACGAACATAACTACAGAATCTCAAAAACACTTGGAGATTAAAGACACATTCGACAATATATTTGAGATAGACAAATAACTTTAAGAAAATAAGCTAATTAAAAATAGGCAGAATGCTGAAGAGACATCTCACCAAAGAATACATACAATGGCATTTAAAGAGAGGCTCAACATCATCACTAGAGAAATACAAATTTAAATGACACCCAAAGTCAAAACTTAAAGCACTGATACCATCAAATGCTGGTGAAGATGGGGAGCAAGGGAAATGCACTCGTTGGTGGTGCTGTGAGATGGAACAGCCACTCCAGAATACAATTCGTTTCTTACAAACTAAATATAATCATACATACCCGGCAAGCCACAGCCAGACTCCTTGATATTTACCCAAAGGCGCTAAAACCTGTTCATACAAACACGTCCATACAAAAACCTGCACATGGATGTTTTTAACAGCTTTATTCACAACTGTCCAAACTTGGAAGCAACCAGCAGATGACTGGATAAAATTGTGGTACATGTAGGCATGGAATTTTACTCCACATTAAGAACATGCCATGAGAGTGTAATGGAGTGACCTTAAATACCTATTACTGAAAGAAGTCATTCTGACCAGGTATGGTGGCACATGCCTATATGCGGCAGCCTAGGAAGCTGAGGCAGGGGCCAGGGATTGCAGTTCGAGTCCCGCTGGGGGCACGTAGTGAGACCTAGTCTCAAAAATATAGCTGGGCGTGGTGGCACGCACCTGTTAACCCCAGCTACCTGGGAAGCTGAGGCTGGGGATTGCTTGAGTCTGTGGTACCCCGGGCAATGTGAGCCTGTGGTCCCACAGGCAAAAATAGCGAGACCTAGTCTCAAAAAAAAAAAGTCATTCTGAAAAAGCTATATATGTATGTATAAATTCATCCTGACATTCCGGAAAAGGCAAAGCTCTGGAGATACTGAAAAGATTAGTGGCTGCCAGCGATTAAAGATAAGGATGACTAGGTACAGAGGTTTGGTATGATGGCGGGTACATGTCATTATAACTGTTGAAACTCACAGAATGTACAACAGCAAGTGTGAACCCAAAGATAAACTATGGACTTTGGGTGATTATAACCTAACACTAGGTTCACTGATTATAATTAATGTACCTCTCTGGCACAGGGTGTTGACATTTGTGAGTGCAGGGTTATGAGAACCCTCCACTGTCTGCTCAGTTTTTACCATGAAAATGAAACTGCTCTGAAAACTAACATCTATTTTTAAGACGTATAAATGAGCTGACTCAAAGGTGGACCCCAAGAACTACTGCACCACTGAGTGTTGCTAAGGAAAAAGAGTTAAGGAATCAGGTTCGAGTTAGGGGATGGGAAGTTGGATTGTTTACTCATTTCACCTGCTTCTCCCCACAGACACCACGGTCACTTTAGAGTGATCAGACCCTCCCCTGTTCCCGTAGCAGTCATAAGAATTCAGTGTTACAACCAGCTTCTTTTGAAAGCAAATTCCATCAGATAGGATGCTATCAACCCCAAGACTCTAGGACCCGAGCGCTCTTTTGGAAGCACCAGAAATCACAGCAGTTCCATCACAGCTCAAAGGCCACCTGCAGTTGGGAAGGGATTATGATCAAGAGCTTACTTCTCCAGGGGACAGATGACTAGAACACCAAGGATCTAGAAACTCAGATGAAACCCTATTATTTCAGTATCAAAGACAAATGGAGGGTAAGTTCAAGTCCTGCTGATTTTCAAAAGGGCGCCTCACGCCTTAAACCTGTCCTCCTTGCCCTGACCAACAGCAGCAGCAGCAGCAGAATGAACATTAGGAGAGATCAATGCAGAGAGCTCCAGGTCTCATTCTCTCAAATTCACTTGGGCAAATTTCTCCCCCATTTGAGATTTCGGTTTCCCTATCTGGACAAGGATTCAACACTAGTCTAGGTAGTTTGTAGAAATAGACGTTTTCTACTTTATGTGCACTTTGGCTTTGTTCCTTTTGAGTGAATTAAAGCATGTGACTTCCTGACCTGCTCCCCCTTGCCGGCCCCTCCCACTGCTGCCCATAAACAGACACCACACCACAATTTATTCTTTATTGATTAAAAATGAAGGAAACATGCAGCAAAATACAAAGTTCAAAAAAAGGAGGAAAAGTAAAATATTTTACATCTTCCATAATCTACCATAAGTTGTGAGGAGGAAGCTCTGTTTATCGATACACCATTATTCTATCCTCCAGATTATTAAATATCAGCTGGTTCTAGGATTTGGTTCAAAACTTAAGCAAAAAACCCAAACAAATCCAATAGTCATCATTTAGAAAGACCATACATTTCACAAATAGCATTGGCACATGTTACCTTGTGCTAAAATTAGTCCCTATCCCAGGTATCAGGGCATCCTGGGGACCTAAGACGGTGATGTACCCTGAACCATCATTCCTGGGAAGGAATGAGGTCACTCACTACACTCACTAGGTCAGTTTCTGTTCACTTATTTTCTCAGCATCACCGCCATGTCAGCAAAGGGAGTCCACCACATTATTATGCAGAAGAAATAACACTGTCCTAGGGTTTAGTGTCTGACTCCTACTTCCCAGCAGGGCAAAATGAACTGAAAAGAGAAGCCCCAGCCCACCTGTCATCATGCCTGTCCCACTGCAGTTCAATGGCCCGCTGGAGAAACTGAACAGGGGGTGGCTGCTGCTTACTTCTCATCTAGGTAACCAGACCACCTCCAAACAGAAAGCTGGAACAGAGTGATGTCACCACTCCTTGGTTTCATATATAAGATTATGATGGGCTTGTTTGAAACAAAACCAGATTAAGGTAACCCACTCAACTGTGCCAAAAAGGGTACTATCTCTTTTCATACCTTATTCCCACCTCCCTGTCATTATTTCCCGCACCTAAACTCCCCCCCCCCCCCCCCCCCCCAAGGAAAAAAAAAAGCTAAACATTTTTCTAGGAAACAAATCAATTTTTTTTCTCCAAGCTCAGCAGGCTCCCTCCTTTTACTATTCCTGCTGGGACCTTGGACTTTGGTGTCTGACCTTCTAATCTAATTCCTTCTAACTTCCATCCCAAACCCATCCCCTTTTATCCTCTCTGAAATCCATTCCTTTCTCAACATGCCTTTGCAGCCAGGGCAGTTAAAGAAACCCACAACTATGACTAAAGGCTCAGAATGACACAAAAACTGGCAAGTCAGTCATGGGGAAAACTTTGAGAGATGTTCCAAGACAAAACAATCTTGCTTTCAGGCCAATAATGCTGGAAAGGGCTTGAGTGATTCTGTAAGAGGCAGCTCACCCCTTTTCATGGGGCCAAAGTCCATCTTTGTGTGTTGTTTTAAGGCCAGATTAAGTATCCCTTTCAAATACAAAATTTGTTAGGGCTATCTGTAATTAGACAAAGTTCTAATCGTGAACAGTAGAAAGGGAGAAAAAAAATCAACCTCACCAATTATTCACATATTACATATGATGAGTGCTCTTTTTAAACCTAAAGAATAATTTACATTATTTTCTGTAGAAAACCAAATGAACGCTGTCTATTCAGAAATTGTTAAGGTCACGGCACATGTGGTTTCACTTTCCATCTTGGGTCAGGTTCAGCGCATAGAAGTGTGGACCCCCTCCAAAGGGTCAGTGCAGGAGAGGGGGCAGAAGGCAGGCCTCTCTGGCCCAGTGTGAGTCTCCTTTATTGCTGTAGAAATCTCAGCCTCGCATTTCCTCATGATGTGGAGGTCAGGCAAATTGATTTTCATGGGAGGATCGAGGAGCAGTTTTTGTTCAATTTAATTTTTTAAGATTTGAAAATAAATACTTCCACAATAATATGAGTTATGATTTTCCTGTTCAAAAACCACCCCTGGGAAAATTCACTTTTACAAACAATTACTTGATGTTTTCTCTAAAAACAGTCCAAAGTTCCACTTTGAAGGATTCGATGGCTGAAGTTCGACTACAGTCAGATGTTTTGCACCAGCTGAAGTTAAGGCTAGCAACCCTTTCTGGAGGGAGCAATGAAGAGGGGTGCCTGAGAGCAGCTTCAGCAAAACGCTTAGAAACATCATGAACAAAACAAGAACACAGTTTAGGCTGCCTCTATCTGAGGCTGTGCTTTTTCCTAACAAAGGTTACTAGAATTCACATCAGATGCAAAAAACAAAACGAACAAAAAAACAAAACAACAAAAAAACCCAAACAAAACCCACTAAATTAAATTCTCTGAGCTCCAGCTGAACAATCAACTTCTAATTGCTATTTCAGTGGTAAAGATATATCCCAAGATGCCCACATCCTGGCAGGTGTGGGAGAACAGGCAGGATGCAGAAGCCCAATATAGCTGCTACTTTTCACCCAGTGCCATCACTGGAGTAAGGCAAGATGAGCTGACAGATCTCCCTCCTAGGCCTTGCAGCACAAGGGCCATTTCTCAGATGGAGGCAGACAGGAGATGTGGGCGGTAAGTTTACTAACGGAACTCTTTAAAGAGATGCTGGCCATTGGTGATCCAACTTTTCTTTCCCTGTGGGAAAAAGGGGGAATGATGGCAGGAAGAACATAAAGAAAGACCTCTAAAGCTCCTAGCTGGGAGGTTTTGTTGCTGGGTTCTTTGGCAGTAGTGGGGTTAGGCCAACAGAAGCAACAGAGAGACGTATGTGTGGAATCTCCTCAGGCCACCTCTTCCAGGACTGTGGTTTAGCTGATGCTGAGCTGGGCAAATCCTATTAGTTTACCATCATCAGGAATATCCGAGCCTTCGACACCAGATGCCTAAAAACCAAACAAAATGAAAAGTTGTTGCTATTTACAAATAAAAGTATACACAACAAAACCAACTTGGGGACTAAGAAAAGAAGGCGATGGGGTACAGGTTCCTAAGATACAGGCAGGAGACAGACGAATGTGTCTCTTCCAGAAAAGATGGGAACTGGGGCAGGGAGAGGGAGGGGCTGTGTTGAAGAACTCAATACCAAAGAGCTCACCATATTTTAATATTCTCATTTAGGGAATATGATATGTACAGGCTGCTGACATAAAAAAGTAAGATGATTTAGTAAGGAGAAGGGGATGAATACCAGTTTGAAAGTGACAGATCGATTTGACTGAGGTTCTTCCACAATTTTCTGCAAATTAGCTGCCACTGTAATTATACAAATAGAGAAAGTAATGAGAAGCTCAGTAAATCCAACTTGAATGATACTCTAAAAACTTAAAATGATAGTTCAGAATCTTACATGTATGATCAAAATGGAAGAAGATAAATCACACTCCCCAAATGAAGTATACTTTAAGGTCCTCTCCAAGTAACACAAATAAACTGTTAACCATTATCAACTTTGTTTTAAAGCTGCGTTAACCTAGGAAAGACACTCAGATGAAAGAGAGATGATCTGCTTACTTTGAGTCAGAAGGCCCTAGACTGGGAGTCAGCAAACTTTTCTGTGTGAACTAAGAAAGGTTTAAAAATGACAAATGCATGACCCACAAAGCCAAACAACTTATTCTCTGAAAGAAAAACTGCTGATTTTCCTTAGACAATGCTCTTTTCCTTCAGTAATAAATAACTGTGGCCAGACAGTTTTTATTCTTATTGTAAAGAATGAATCTCTAATGATTTTTGTTCACCTCTTAGCTACACCTCCAAAATGGATTAGATATGACGACATTCACTTTATTAGTGTGACAACTGTCAATATTTCTACCAGGTCTACCAGAGGCAAGTGTACTTTCACTTAGTATCGCTACAGGTCACAAACCAAATTCACAAGTGAAATTTTGGTTTTTCTAAGGAACTTTCCTTTTGTAAGCAAAGCCAAGAACCATTCCAATAATCATCAGACTTACTGAGTGGAATCAGAATCTGATTTTCTAGGTACTAAGTACAAAGACAGACAGGGGAGCACAAGGGCAGAGCACGAAGTTACCTATTACTAAATCCCTCCCATCGACCAGGCCAGCAGAAATGAGTTCTTGAGAGACACCCTCCGCTGTGTCTGTAAGGACAAAGAAGAAGGTAGTTCATTTTTATGTGTACGCGTATCACTGCTGCCTTATTCTTCAATATCAGAACAATAACAGAACAATATCAGTGCTGGCACATCCAGATCTGAGCTAGCTGCTATAGTCACAAAACTAAGATAGACGGAGTCTTCCTCACACACACACACACACACACACACACACACACACACACACACACACACACAATTTTTCTTAACATGGGGATTACCTCAAGTAAGGGACTCTCAGAAGTCCAGCCAGGGAGCAGACTCTATATCAACGAGGTGGCAAGTTAACAGCTCAGTGCAAAAACAACTTTATAAATAATGGTCTGATTCAGATGGGTAAAGACCCTTGTGTGAGGAGTGCCTGCTAGTGATGGCACAGAGGAAATCTCACTTCAAGGGCAATACTGGACTGGTGAGCCCTAGGAGTCTGAGGCATGATGACATGTGCACAACAACCGCAGGGCTATGAAACATCGACTCATTCTCCAAGCTGGAGAGAACAAACTGAAATATCTTCTCTGTGGGGATCACACCCCCAAGTTTTTTGTTTTTTTTACTAAAATCATTTTCCTTCTTACTTGGAAGGTCTTTATATTTAGTTATTCCAGGTATATAATCTAATCAAAGTAACTAGAAACTAAAAAATGAAGAGAGTATCCCGAATTAACCTCACCCCCCCCCCCCCAACTGACTCAGTGAAGCCTGTTCCCAAGGACAGTACAGTGAACCCCTCAGAGGCCAGAACCTCTAAACTTCTAGGGAGGGGTGTGTACATACTAGTGCAGATAAGTGATTTAAATTAGTTCCCTACAATGTGACTGTGCCCAACTTTAAAAAATAAAAAACATCTCTATACCTACACTGTTTTCTTCTTTAATAATTACTTGCTGAGGATACTAACACAGTGGGAAGAGTGTGACACAAAAGATGGACATCTGGTGGCTGCAGGCCACTTTCCAAACCTGAACCTTATGTAACAAAGGCAAAAAAGAAAACAAGCCTACTGCAGACAGATTAAGGTGGAAAAAAACTATGCATGACAGGGCTCAGCTTCAACAAGAGGAGAGAGGAAACTAGAAGTCTTTTTTTTTTTTTTTTTTTTACTGTCATGGAGTACAAGCACATTTAGTGATAAGAGCCAGAACTTTGCACTCTCACAGATCTCAGTCTGACTTCCAGCTGTGCAACATGTCACCTCATCTCTCCCAAAGCGTGGACTTATATAAAACAGGCACATAGTCTTTCCTTTAGAGCTACTCTGAGAATTAATGAGATAATGCTTACCAAATGCCTAGCCTAGCCCATAGTAAGCAGTAAATCAGAGGTACTTTCATTATACTGTTTTAAGATCAAGTTAGCAATAAAGTGCATTTTTATTTTACTCACATACCCCAGTCCTTCCCACCCACCCCCATCCCTACCCCTGTGAAACCTTTAAACCAGGTACATTTCTATCATCCTTTAAAAGCAAAATATATATAAAGGAAAAAACTTCACAAAACATTTCTTTATGCAATAGATTCGAACTTATTTTGTTTTAATGCCTCACCTCTCCCAGGAGTAAATTCAAATCGAATATCATTTAGCTCTTTTTTTGAATTCCTATAAAAGAAAACAAAGTGTAAAATGTTTCTGAATTTATGTATACAAATTTTGTCAGAATATGTAAAGAGAACTTTGCCTCATCAAATATGTTCTAGGGCTGGGCATGGTGGTGCATGCCTGTAAGCAGCAGCCTAGGAAGCTGCAGCCAGGGTCAGGGATTGCGGCTCAAGTCCCACCCGGGGAACACAGCAAGACCTAGTTCCAAAAAAATATAGCTGGGCATGGTGGCACATGCCTGTAATCCCAGCTACCTGGGAAGCTGAGGTTGGGGATTGCTGAGTCTGTGATACGGGCAACGTGAGCCTGCGGTTCCATGGGCAAAGATAGCAAGACCTAATCTCAAAAAAAGAAAAAAAGAAAAAGAAATATGTTCTATTCCTATAGATTAAATGACTTCTCTTAATGAGTTCCCCCTACAGGGCCTAGAGCAAACAGGTCAGAATGATCATCCAGTTGTCCTAGAACCCTACTAACTTCTGCCCCACTTCCCACCTTTATTTCCATTCAGGTTTTCATAAAAAACTAAGAGGAAAATCTGTGTAAGTGGAGGGAGGTATGGTTTTAAGTGGTGCAGGGTGCCCATTTCATCCTTAGCCCCACTTGATCTCATGTCCCCTGTGCCTGTCAACTCACAAAATGATTACATATTTCACCCAAATTCTAAAGGAATTCAGAAGATGAAAAATAGATTGGAATAACGAGGGAAAATTTTGAAAATAACTTTTAGACAAGACTTAATCAACAGGAACAATATGAACTGGCACAGAAGACAGGGCAGAAAAGTGGGCATTATAACAGAGTTATAACATTTCTAGAGATTCAAACATGTGACCGATGAGAGACATATCATATCTTACTAAGAATAAGAAGATCAACTAGGAAATCTTATGTGGAAGAAGAGTTAATAGTAACTCGGTGTTTTTAAAAGGCTTAGGCTGTCTCAAGTGATGCTTTTAATATTGGTTCTCTTTTTTTTTTTTTTCTTCTAAATGCATTTTTAAGAAGAGAGAGATCTTGTTAGAGCAATATAACAGTCATAGCTATTCGGACAAAAAACTACCAGCAAAGGGAGAGGGTTAATATGATATTGCCGCCTATGGCACTTTCCTATGGGCAAAGTCAAGATCTTTAAGTCCCCATTCAATTTAGGACTCTTGCTGTAAAATAGAGAAACACATCAAAAATATACTTTGAGGTTCTCCCTTTCATCATTTAGGAATAAGGCTTTACTTGATCTATTACAATCAGAAAGCGCTTCATTCTTGGCTTAGGTGATCTTAGAATCCATGAAATGGTATGAACTAGTGCTGCTCTGTTAAAAAACTGTTAAACCATACTCCTGACCCAAACTAGTTAAACTTCAAAAGCACAGATGTATCACTCTCAGTAGAGAAACAACTAAGACAATGTATCAGCAACAGAACCTGTTAACATCCAGATCCTCACACTGTCCCCATCATTTCTGAGAGAAATAAAATGCCAGGAAAGCAAAGGGCAGTTGATATTGGGAAAACATAGCCCTACTACAGAGGCCCACTCTGCAGGCAGAGAAAATTAGAAAAAGGAGAAACTTTGAAAGAGAAAACATTATATTCAAAATGCAAACAAACCAAAAGACTTCTTACCTTAATCTTAGTACTAGACTGATTGGGATCTTGGTTTCTTGTGAACCTGTTCCTGAAGACAGAGCCTGAAAAGCATTGAAAGGGATAAAGTCATTGCCTACACTAAACATGGAGGTGACTAACAGCCATCTGCAGAGGAATTTCCACTTGGCGGCAATTTTCCCAGTCTATAGGACCTTCCCTGCTGTGGGAGGACAGCAACAGGAGCTGAGTATCAGCCTGAGTCAAACACAATTAGAAAGATAATTCTCAAACCCAAATGAAACTCCACATGTATTTTGTATTTTTCACATCCCTCTTCTTCTAAGGGTGAAAAACATGGCGTTGGGTTCTTCCTTTAATAAGTCTGCCATGGGGGGTGGGGGTGCCCCCCAAAAGTCTGTCAGTACACATATGGCAACATACAAGGCAGGGTCTAACCTCTTAGGAATACAACCAACCTAGAGGTTCCAGGTCTTTTTACAGTTAAACTAATACTGTCTGAAAACAGTACAGCTATCCTTTGCTTACTAGAGCATACAAGTTGTTTAAGTTGTTTAGAAAATGGATACAATCTTTCCATCTGTTTTCCTAAGACAGCTGTATCATTTCCACATGATGGGCAGAAAGGGAAAGCCTGGGTGATGAAAATGTTAAATGAAGTGACCATCAGGGCTAACGGAAATACTCAGAACAGTGGTCTCCAAAAGTGGAACCTAGGATGATCTACCAGTGGGGTGCGAAAGTGAATAATTAACGTCTCTATTTTTCTTTCTTTCCATGTAAGAAGTTAGGGGGGAGAAACCCTCTAATATTTAATAAATGAGCAGACTGAAATTCTTACTCTAACCATGGGGTACAAGGTCAAATGCTGCAAGCATACAGCATGTGAAGTTTCTAGGAGAAAGAGTAACAGCTACATGCATGGAGGATCCACAGTGGGGATCCTTCTCTCTGCTGCTTTCAATATATTAGAATTTAATATTCTTGATAAAGCAGATTTACAGACTGGATTACCTGACTTTAATAAAAATCAATCCCCACAAAACTAGTATCTTAAGAAGAGTAGAACAGGAAAACCCTAAATTAGAGTATTAACAAATAATACAAGTGTAAATGAATAATAACAAAACAACAGCTGGCAGTTAGTTCTTCTTGTCTCAGGATGAACTCTGTCAAGCAGCATTCCAAAGTTAACTGTTATGACATAGTCAAAAGTTGTCAAGAACACATATCCATATATATACTGAAAATTGATGTGATCTTTATAAAACTTCTGTTTCACATTGATAAATGTGACAACAGATTTTCTGATTTCAGAATCTACCAAGACATCAATCTTATTATATCAGATTGGTATATTAATCTCTGCTTTTTTCATCCCAGAAGACTAACCAATAAAGCATATCTCTGCTTCACCTGAGCTGTTTTTGCTGGCTCTGCAGGGGGTGGGACAGAGACTTGAGTTGGCTGTGCTGGTATCTGCCCAGCTGGCTGAGGTAGATGAGCAGAAATTTGTTCTGGAACTTGCAATAAAGTACCCACTGGATCAGTTGTTGGAAAGAGCTGTAACAAAAACATAAATACAGTGTTGCTTAAGTTGAGTGGAAAAGGGGGAGGCTTATATATCACTGGCCAAAGTAACTGACATAACTATGTATAACACTACATATAACTTCAAAGGGCAAGAAAAGGCAAGTCTATTATGCATCAAGAAGAGGGACTGGAATTCTAACAGAAGTTGGCAGGTATTGGCTTGTTATATCCTGAGATAGTATAGTTTCAGTCTTAGAAACAATATAATACAATGTCCACAATCCTGTCGATAAATGAAGGAGAAAAAGGAAGAAAGGAAAACGTGTTATCTTTAAGCACAAGAACAAGAAAAAATTGGTTTAATAGCAAGATATGTTATTAAACCATGCTGAGCTCAGAATGCAGATGCTGCTAAATGAAAGACTGTATGACAAGGGTCTCCTGCAATGATTTTCTCTTCAGATACTAAGCCTAAGCAGATCAGTCAAGAGGATTCTGTTTATCCCCCGGAGTCAGTAACTACAGACAAGAGAATCTATTTGACATCAGCAGTGGAGGGGTGACTCCAAAATGGGAAGGTGACATATGACAAGTTTCTGGACAGATTAACATGAAAAAAACCTCATTTTCAAACAGTCAAAGTCAAAAAAAGTAACTAAAAGTTAAGAAAGTATGGAAAGATACATTAAAACTGGAGCTGCTACCTCTAAAATAAAATTCAACTGGAATAAACTGTTATTTCCATTAGGCTAAGATAAAATGTGCTTATCATTAAACCAAACAAAAACACTGTACTTTAACAACAATCCAATAATCACAACTACCTACCTCAGAATTTGATAATGATTCTTTCACTCGGGGAGACTAAAAGAAACACAAAAGGAAGGGCTGTTAACTCAAAATTCAGGTAGTCAGTTCCATACTGCACGGAATGTTGAAATGAAAATCAACTCCATTTCATTCTGATCCATATAACTCACGGATAACTCTAGCAAAAGTTTTCTGGAAAAAGAAAATTGTCGTAATAATATTATATTCTTTGTTCTGGCAGCCATATTGTTCTTTATAGCCTTTTGTTGTTCTCCCTGTACAGGATGCATCTTATGGGACTGTGCGCAATTAGTTACCATGTCTCTTGAGATTTCCTCTAGCTGAATCTTAACATTTTGAAGACTATAGCCCCTCCCCCACTTAATTTTTATAGAATGCTCCTAATTTGTGTTTTTTTCCTGATGTTTCTCCTCATGATTAAATTTCTATAAATTTCCAGCTGGAATTCTACAGTGATTTTTTTCCCCTAGGATAGTATATTGCTTAGGAAATCATGTTTACATATCACTAATTGGTGATGCTAAATTTAACCTCCAGATTGAGACATTTGCTGATTTCTTCAATATGTAATTATTTTTCTTGCAATTAATAGGCAACCTCTTAGGAAATACTTCAAAACCATGTAAATATTAAACTCATCAAAACTTTCCCTTGTATTTAGCAACCCTTTATAGCTATTAATTTCTTTTTTCTACCTTCAATATACCTTCATATTTACCAGTCACCACCTGGCATTTTACTGTAACAAAGAACCAGTCTTCCCACTCCTCTACATTCCCCATTTATTTCCATATCTACTTATAATTGGTATGGACTCAGAGATTCCTATTTTTATAGTAATTTATACAGCAGTTCCTCATTATGTTGGAAGCTTGGAATAGGTTCCAAGAACCAATTGGATGCCTGAAACCACAGATAGTATCAAATCTTACATATACTATCTTTTTTTACTATATATAATGTGTGTATATATATATATATATATATATATACCTACGATAGTTTAATTTATAAATCAGGCACAATAAGATTTGTAACAATGACCATAAGAACAATTATAACAAGATATTATAATAATAAAAGTTACATAAACTTAGTCTATAAAAAATTAAAAAGAATACCAGTCTCACACCTATAAAGACACAGGAGAGCTTTTCCAAGGTTAGAGTTTGATGCAATTTTGCAAATTTTTATATGCAAAGCTTTTAAAATTTAGTCTTTTAAAAGGTCTGAACTCAAACACCTTTTTGATGAACAAAATCAACAATTATTCAATGTTTATCAATGAGAGTCATAGATGCTAGTGCAAAGAGCAGATCCTAAAAGTGGGCAGAGAGATACCTACTGCCTATGGACTACTCATCCAACAGAAACAGTCTGGGTAACAAGACTATGATGACCTTACCATTTCTTATTATGAATTATGAATGACTAACATTTCTTAAACGTCTATTTCTGGGAATGAGTCCTAATGAGTCCTTAACTTGAGACATTAACTTTAGGCAAGAGTAATGAAATAAACCAAACAAGATCTTTGTCTTTACTACTTCTAGTCACCAAACACATAGACACATACAACCCCCTATCCAGGACATAACAATGGAAACTGAAGAATGGGTACACTTTTCCTCTTCGGCAAGGACACATTTTCTTTTTTCTTTTTTAGAGACTAGGTCTCTCTATGTTGCCCAGGGTTGTCTCAAACCCATGGACTCAAGTGATTCCCACCTTCAGCCTCCCAGGTAGCTAGAATTACAGGCACGCACCACCATGCCCAGCTGGAGACAACATTTTCTATTGTTAAGCCTTTTTTTTTTTTTGCAATGTTTAGTCAGTCACTAATCCTATTCTGTATATTCTCAGCTCAGACATTGTTTTCATCTCTAGATTTAAGTCATTTTTATATACCCTAAATAAAATCATTTTCAAACAGTGAGCCAATTTATTTTTCACATGAAATAAATTAGGCTCCCTTTATAAGTTGATGAAAATATGTCACTAACATCTGTGTCCTTTCTATTTTAATTGGTTAACAGAATCATGGAACACAGTATCTCAAAGACCTCAGATCAAAAGAGCTCTAGCTAAAGCAAATAGTTTAACAAAACTTACCCTGAGTTGTGAAATTGCTGCTTTCCCTTCTTCACTTTCTTCATCAAATTCATCATCACTCCACTCCCAGCCACCATCTTCGGTCTTATGAAGACGGCCACTGGAACCTGGTACTCTCCGAACCTGCCCATTAGGAAGAGATGCATGGATTACGGTAATGCCTGATACTTATTACACAGAAAATTAGTACTTCAATGATTAAGAATATAATCATGTCCCCCGTAAGTTTTTCCATATATAACTTTTCTTTCCATTCCTCACTAGCTCTTCATTCACATTATGCCTTTACTCTGAACATTGCACTTTATACTCCGAGCGTGAACATGATCAAAATTCTTCACAGGTGGAATCTATCTGTTTAGTGGCTAAGTTTGATAGTTTCATGTCCCAAGATATTTTAAAAATTAAAAAATGTTCTGAGTCTACAAAATAAATAAACCCAAGATAAAGACTGTGCTCTTTTTAATTTTTAAATCATAATTTTATCTGGAGTTTCAGGAGTACTACTATCTGTGCAAATTTCATTAAGGAAAACAGCAATGTGCTAACTTTCATCCTCTTTCTCAAAGGCAACAAACTTTCAGCTCATTTTTGCTTATTCTTTTGGAATTTATATTCATACCTCTAAAAAAACAGGGTCTTATTATTTATCTTTTGATAGTCTGGTTTTAGGAATTATCTACTGGACTTGCTTCTATGGAAGATTAGAATTTAACCCTATTATGAATTTCCTTCTCTTCTCAAGGTACATTATACTTTCATGAGATCAATATTCAATCATTACAGAATATGATCATGCAAGCGATACAACTGAGTCTTATTGTATATTATAATTACTTTTCTTTTCCTGCATAATTTTCTGTTACCTGGAGTTAATATTTGCTTATTCCTGTGTATGTAACATATTCAACCTGAAGTTCTTCCCCAGCTGTGTAAATCTCTTCTCACCACATCCTTGAAGAACTTCCCCTTGGAGTCTCCAGGGCTACTCCAACTTAGATTCGTTTCATACTACAACTAGTCCTTCAGCTTGCACTCCATCACAGGTATCTCTATCCAGAGGTACCAAGCTTCCTGAATCATATAACGTCCCGTAGTTTAAGCCCATCCACTGCTAACGTGGACACATATCTTGACTCTATCACTACATTCACTTACATTATTTGGTTGCCTGGTTAAAATTATTTCCAACCCATACTGAAACCAGGAACAATGAAGACCAGAAAATCCCTATAAGGGCCAAAGGTTTACAGCACTACAATACTGTCCAATAATAGAGGGCGATAGCTGATCAAAGGACAGTGGGTTCTCACCCATGTACACAATTTCAAGAGATCTCAGGCTCCAGGGACAACAATCATGGTGCTTTTTCTACAGATGGTTGCTATTGGTTACCTAGAGGCAGTGTCAGAGACACCAAGTGTTAACAGTTCTTTGTGAGTTGTTGGACTGCATCACCAACAAACAGTTCTTTGAGACACTAGGCCCAGAGCCTTTAGTGCTCTTCTCAGGCAATGTCAGAGACAGGACCAGAGGCCATGCCTCCCTAACACAAAAGGTCTTCTGCTTCTCTTCCTCTTCCGAGACAGCTGCTGGATGTTTTTTCTTTTCTTCTTTGTACTTACACTTTAAAATTAGAAAAAAATTTTTTGTATGGTGTAAGACAAGCCCAACTGCCTAACTTACTCTGGTAGCTGCTCTAGTGATTTAATAGAGCTTAGAATTAATTGATCTTTTGTCTAATACCATTTCACTCCAGCAGATATCAGAGCATTACTTAGGCACTAGTCCATTAATTCATCTTTCATTATTCACTATACATGTACTGTGACTGATATATCAAAGAATGCTAAAGAAAGGATAAAAATGATTAACACTCATCTCATGCAGTTTACAAAGTATTAATGTATGCTTTTTAAATGCAAAAGTGCATTTCATGTAATCAGGAAAACAGAGTCAAATCCCCCATTTACCTTTTTAGCTCTTTCAGAAATGGTTGGTGCTCTCTGTAGTATTTTTTCTTGAAGAAATTCTTTATTCTGGAGAGGAAAAAACAGTATTTTCTTCTCACAAGATGGTTTAATTGAACCAAAAATACTGACACAGACATGTTCACAATGAAAATATGATAGATGTTTTATAAATATGTTTGAAAAAAAGCTTCCATTCTGAAGCCTTTATTCTGAAGCTCCTTTAGTGCATTACTATTATGGTTTCAAAAAACTGAGACAGAGCTTTAGTGAACTGTAAGAACCATTATCTATGAAAAGTTTGCTTTACCGTTTGTCCATTGGGATCATGGTCCCACATTTCCAACTACAGTAACATCCCACTTATCCAATATCTTTGGGAAATGATTTGTTTACTAGTTCAGTAGTAAACCCTGAAATGAGAGTTCAGTATTTTTCACACGTATTATTTATAATGGCAAAATTAAAAATTCATTGTTTGTTATAAAATTAATCTGATATAATTTATATGAAAAATGCATTTACTAATTCTAAAACATATGTATTAATTACCAAAAAGTCTATAAATAATGTCCTTAGCAATTACTCGGTCTACCATCATTCTTCCAAATACAACCATCTTAAGAAAATGTAACATCTGAGCAGTGAACCTCATTTAGGTAACTGAGGAACATCATATAAACACATAAAATCAAAAGATACAGTTTCCTACCTTTGCTTTTTGGAAAAATTTGTGCCTTAGTAGTTCTGCTGCTGTTGGCCTAAAACCAGAAAACAAAGTTCTCAAAGTTAACTAAAATGTGGGTTTCCAACTTTAAAAAGGAGAAAAATGTTATTTTCATTTTTCAAGATGGTAAAAACTGAGTTTAGCCTTTTTTCTTTAAATTTAGAGTTATAAATTAAAAAAACAATTTTGGTTTACAAACTGAAATAACTGTTCTATAACTATCATCTATTATCTACAGCTTACAGATTTTTCTTTTCTAAAATAACTCAAAATAATTTCACATTTCCAGAAGAAACACAGAAACATTCCTATATATCCCTAATTTTCCCTAATATTAACTTCATATAACTATGGCATGTATAATTATCAGGAAATTAACTAAAAATTATTACATCAGTACAATACCATTAACTATTATTCAGATTTCCCCAGTTTTTGCACTGATATCTTTTTTGGATCTATGTTCCTGTTAGGTCTCCTTTCTCTCCTCTAATCTGTGATACTTCCTCAGTCTTTCCTTTCCTTGATAGCTTTGAAGAATGCTCACTAGGTAATTAAAAGCACACTCATCAATTTGGGTTTCTCTGGTGTTGTTACAAATTTTGGGGATGAACACCTCACACTGATGTGCCCTTGTATCCATCATAACAGGGAGCATATCATCATCAGGAAGTTGGTGATGTTAATTTGACTGAATATGTCTAATAAGCCTTTTTCACTTTAATGGTGCTACTTTTCCTTTTTCATACTCTATTTCTTGGGGTTTATAGTCATATTTTCTAATGATTGTTTCTTCTATGATTTGTTATTTCGAATAGAATTATTTTATTATCCTTTCAGATACTTTTGTATTATCCAGAGTTCTGGAGCACTAATCCTGATTGTTTAGTCTGGTGACTCTAGTTTCCAATGCAGAGTTTCACTGGTGTTTCGTAATCTTAGATTGTGATCTTCTCTTCAGTGGGGTATTATATGCAGAAATCTCTAGGACCTGGATTTTGGAAGTGCTCAAATAGTATAATTTTGCAATTGCTTCTGCTAAAAATAAAACTGACTTACTAATTTTTTGGTACCTAGGTAATATTACCAGTATAAATTCAGACTATAAACCTTCTCATATCCATAAGAGAAGATATGCTAATTTAGGAGAGTCCTTTTTTTATTGTGTCTTTGAGATGGACAGATTTTTAAATTTTTCTGGTCTATCTTCTCACTCAGATACAGACTTTTAAAGCATGTAGTTTTTCTGAAAGATCTAGCTTTAAGTAAAGATCTTAGTTCAAAGATTACGGGCCCTCTACATGGACCCAACATCTCATTTTCTGTTGCTGTGTAGAAGTTAAAAAATCAACCAGTAGGTTAATGTAATGAAGGCAGTCACAGGATTAGTTCATAATACTTCCTGTCTAATTTATGGCTTCATTATTTCAGGCACTGAAGGAACTACTTGTATTACAAGCTCATCTCTGAATTTGGTTTTTTATGTTTGAAAGATTTATCCAGCATTTCTGGGTACTTTTAACAAGTTAACTAACAATGAGTTAACATAGAGTAAGCAAAAGAATTCATTATCTTTTATATCAGTTTATTCACAAATACCATAAAGTTCTAAAACAGCAGGTTTGAACTTTGCTGCCTGTTTTTTTCCCCTTTCCAGTATTTCCAATAGCAAATTCTGAGGTCCCATTTATTAAAAGACAAAATACTAAAAACATAAGTAATGACAGCAATAAATAGCCTTCACTTTTTTTGATCTTTAGTAGGGAAATTAAAACTAGAGAACTTTTAGTGGTAAAGAGCTAAGTAGAATATATGTGTGAAACAGAAAACAAAAGATAAAGTGAAAACAACAGCTCTCCCTTAGGAAACAGGTGTTTGGATCAAGTCCCACTTCTATGACTAAATAACTGATTAAACTCAAAACTAAAAGATTGTTCCTCAAGGTCACCAACATTCTAATTAAACTCAAAACTAAAAGATTGTTCCTCAAGGTCACCAATATTCTATGATTCTGTTTAACTCAGAGATACAGACATTGCTAGATGATTGTCTTTATCTTCTTACTTGTCCATCTGTGTAGCATTAATAAGTACATTCTTTAAATTTTTGGTCCACTCACTATTTTTGCAACAAGTATGACTATTTAATATTAAATATAACATTTGCTGTATGTAACGCCTTTGTTATTAAAATTGTAAACAACAAAGATATCTGTTTACCTATAACTTTCATATGCAAAGTGAAAAGGAGCCTCTACTACTAACGTGGCATTCTATCAATACAGAATTTACAGCAAGTCGGGCATGGTGGCGAATGCCTGTAAGCGACAGCTTATGAAGTCACGGTGGGATCTGGGGATTGTGTTTCAAGTCCCGCCCGGGCCAACACAGCAAGACCTACTTCCAAAAAATAGCTGGGCGTGGTGGCGCGCGCCTGTCCTAGCTACCTGGGAAGCTGAGGCTGGGGATTGCTTGAGTCGTGGTACCACAGGCAATGTGAGCCTGCGGTTCCACAGGGCAACAAAGCGAAACCTAATCTCAAAAAAAAAAAAAAAAGAATTTACAGCAAACAGTTTATAATTATTAGAAAGTAACCAGGAAAGAGTTGAACTATTTAGGGTACACTGTATACTTAAAATAAAGCAACTCATTTACTCCCAATCTAGTGTATTGATTACTGCTTATGTTTTCTGAAGTACTTTTATAGTTCCTTTGAATATTCACAAGTAATTGCCTGAATGTGAGTCTTAAGATGGACCATAATGGTTTTTGTATGAGATAAAATATTTTTATTTCATATTTTACCTTTTTTCAGGATCCTTTTGAAGGCACGATGAAATCATTTTTCTAAATGATTTTCCGTATTTTTTCAGCATTTCTTTATCTTGAATACCGGTTTCCAAAGAGGGAGGGTCATTCTGCAGCGTCAGCATTAAAACCTGTAAGAATTTTCACTGTTACCTAATTTCTGAAGAGTTAGTAAAATTAAACACTGTGGCCAAGATTTTTCATATTGACAATACCAAAATATAAACAGATTTTATCTTCTTAAAGTTCACGTATTTATACAGTTGCTTGGAGCTCAGAGTTATTTATACAGTTGCTTGGAGCCCAGAGTTCCACATGAACAATATGTTACATATTGTATATACATATATTATATAGTTGTTTTCCCAGATAAAGTGTCTGCAAGGGTTCCACTGTACATGTCCCTTAGTTAGAATCCTTCATATCCTCTTTCCTCATTCTTATACTGCCAAGCTATCCTTTAAAGAATTAAAATCATAGCAAAATTAGGAATGTAACTTCACTTATTCTCTAATCTGGCATTCTCTTCCCAGACTGCTTCAGAAATTCCTGCCATTCTCAGTTCTCATTCTCCATCCCTGCAGCAACTAACAATCTTGCTTACTCTGTTCATCCTAAACTTCTTTCTTTGACTTTCATGGCAACATACTAGCGCAATGTACAGAATAAAGTTCACATAATGACAATGATATTTATGTGGTAAAATCTTGGGTGATTTGTGTTTTTCTATACTGTCTAACTTTTTAAAATAAAAAGCCTTAATTATTTTCTAAATACCAAATCAACATAAAAAAATAAAAGGGTGCTAATAACCAGAATTGTTACTACCTTTTCTTCAGTTTCAATTTTACTGAATTATTTACTAAAATGGAACTGCTAAGATTGGCAATACTTCTCATTTTGAGAAAACAGATTAACATGTACATATCTGACTATAATTGCAAAAGTTACTGCTTACAACAGATGAAAAGTAAACTTCATTTCCCCACCTATTTTTAGGTCAAAATAGCCTCCCACCTCAGAGTTACAAAAAAATCCTTTTAAAAGCCTTATGTATTCACTTATTCCTAGTAGTAAAGTCTTCAAGCTTTAGAAAAAGATGAAGGTATTAAAATACTGTTAAACTTCTACATAATCAAATTCATACATCAAACAAGCAGGTTAGCATAGGTGTATTTTAAATTTAGATATGTAGTATCCTTTTACAGGTTTTGTCCCTTGCTTCTTTGTGTACCAAGATCACAGAGATGTGAATAGTATCAACTTAATGACAACTGAAAATGCTGCCATTTTTAATAATCATAGGATATCTTAGAAAGTGGGCAAGCAGAATTTATTCAAAAAGTACAGCTCATGGCTGAAAAAGATATGGTACATTTACACAATGGAATATTATTCATCAATCAAAGAAGACAAATTTATGTCATTCGCAACAAGATGGATGGAGCTAGAGGAATCATGTTTTTGGAAATAAGCCAGAAAGAAAAAGAGAAATATGGGATGGTCTCACTTATATGAGGGATATATGAAAAACAAATGAACAAACAAGAAAATTTAAAACTGCCAAAAGAACTGAAGCATAGATCAAAAGAGGGGGAGGAGAGTAAAAATGGGGGAGGGGGAAGGCACAAGAGATTAAGATGTCTCACAGGTGATAAGGTGGTAGGAGAACCCTGGTGTAGACAATGATGTGAAAAATATATGTGTGTGCGTTTACACACACACACACACACATACACGCACGCACGCACGCAAAATAAAAAAACAAACAAAAAAACCCTATAGTTCAGACAGAAGAGCACAATTTTATGTGAATATTGCAATTAACTCTTCACACAATAAAAATGGTCACCAACAATATTGGTAGCACCACAGTAAAACTTAAAAATCTCATTATGCCTCTAAAGCTGGGGATAGGATCACCAACTGAACTTTAGTTAACTACTACATCAGGACATAATAAATGGCCTTTCGATTAAAGCTGGTAGGGTTCTACCACAAAGCAAACTTTTATTTTGAATTTTTGTTCAATAACAATGAATACTTTGCATGGATGATATCCTTGAATATATACATAAGTACTTAAAACAGTGCCTGGCACAATAATCAATTAATGTTAACTACAATAATTATGATACGTAACAACTCCAATAACCTTATGAAGTAAAAATGATTGTTAGCCCATCAAGGCTGCTCAATGCAGGCAGATGTGGGGAACATAGGCTAAAATGAGAGATGTTAGATCCCAAAATCAAACAAGTCAGGAGACTGTCATATTAAAAAGGTCAACTATAATGTAAATCCATCCAATGCTAAATTTAAATAACAGATTTTTAACTGTGACAAGAATTAGAAGACATAAGGCAGAAAGAATACTATGAATAAGAATGAAAAAAGGCTCTGAAAAGGAATTGGAATATGAGCGGGGATAGTATTCTGAATGTGAGCTTCACCTTCATAGGTGGATACTTATGATAAGGAGCTGCTCCAGTGGCCAGTTCAATTGCTGTGATTCCAAAACTCCAGATGTCAGCTTTGAAATCATAACCTCGAACCTGCAAGAAACAGGTGTACATGGCTGAAAAAGATATGGTACATTTACACATATTAAAAGTACAGCTTTAATAGGCAACTTCTAATTAATATTAAGGACCATGGAAAAGTCCTTAAGTTTCAAGCCAATAAAATAAAATTAGCCAGAAGCTAAATACACTTAGTAATAGGAACAAAAAAAGAAAGAAAAAGGCAACCTGAATTAGTGTTGACCTACAATGGGGAAACTGCTGTTAAGTATGGTATAATCTATCAAAAGAATGCTCTAAAGGCATTTCCCTTTTCTTTGACATAATCACTGCTTCCCAGATCTCAAGACAACACCCAGACATGGTGAGAAGAAAGATACCAAGAAAGACAAAGACTCAGTGAGCAAATCTGGGATAATGCCAAAAGGGTCCAAAGGCAATGCTGAGAACCAACTCAATAACCTAATTTTGTTTGACAAAGTAACATATGACAAACTCTTTAAGCATGTTCTCAACTATGAGTTTAACCCCTGCTGTGGTGACCAAGAGACTCAGAAGTATGGTTCTGTGGCCAGTGCGGCCCTTCAGGAGCTCTGCAGCAGAAGACCTAGTAGACTGGTTTCAAAGTGCAGAGAGGTCAAGTAATTTATACCAGAAACACCAAAGGGAGAGATGCCCCAGATGCTGATTAAGATGCATGAACCAGTTCCACCAACCACACATTCTGAAAAATAACCCTTTTTATATCATAAAACAAACATCATAGTCTATGTTTATGAGTCCTATATGGAAAACCATTGTGACAAAGCATAACAAATAACAAAATAACAAAAAATTGTTCTCAAGTTTATTACAATGACATTTATATTGTATTTAAAAAAAAAAAAAAAAGCCCACCTAGAAAGAACTAAAGCAAATATTAAGCAGTGGCAGTATTTAGTTTTAGTTTTACAAATTTTCTACATTGTGATAGTTTTGCTATCTTAACTTTTACAATGGAAAAAGTCACAGACTGTAAATTTTTTTAAAGCTACCAAATTTACCAAATATGTCACCAAAATGTCACCAAATATCTACCAAAATAAGTTACCAAATTTCTCTCCTTTTTATTATCACCAGCACATTACATAATTAAAATTTTTAAAATTTGTATATAAGCAACATATAGAAGGAAAAATAAGTATGGGGGAGTATATGTTTTAAGATCAAAAATTAAAGTTTCATTTACATGTTGCCTTTACCTCTGGTGAACAGGACAGCATCCAATGAGACCCTCCCACTCTGCTTCTAAGGATAAGGTCGTCTATGTAATCCAATAACCCAACTTAAAACAAGTCAGGTCTAGTTACTATTTATCCCTGAAGGGCCAATCTCAGTTCCCCATCAACTCTCAGGATTATCCAGCCAAGTCAATCACACATTCACACGGAAACCAAGGGGCATCTCACCCTCCTGACATTACAAATCCTGTCTCCCACAGCAACTATTTCTTCACTTTCTTCCTGGGTGCAACTCCTGTGGCATATAATATCCTGTATGTGTACACACATAAACTGCTCTCAATCACAACAGTTCAGTATTAGATATAAGTATTCAGTACCTCATGATGGGAAACTAAATCAACAGGGTGAAAACAAAATTCAACAGTGAAAAGTAAACTCAGTTTTACATACTCAGTTTGATAGTCCTGTAAGACATTTATGTAAAACCACAGGAAATTGAAAATATTTATTTGGAGACTTAGGAAACAAGAATGGACTGGATATAAGCTAGAAAACATTAAAACATTAACAGGTGGGAAGCAGAGATGAGACTCTAGTGAGAATGTGTAGTCAGAGAATAGTTCAAATAAAAGGTTCTGGAAAGCAGGGTTACTTAACAGAAAGAAGTCAGAGAAGAAGTCAGAGAAATGACCTGATAAGTAGGAAAAGAATGAGGAAACAACATTAGAGAAGTAAGGAAACTGTTCAGATTTTAAAATGCCATAAAGACAAGCACAATAAGGGATAAGAAATAAACACTGACTATCAGAATTTGTAATTTCTGCCAGGTGACAGAATGACAGCAAACTGCAGTTTTTTGAGAGCAAACAGGGATGCACATGTGGAAAAAACTAATCCCTCAAGAACAATAGCAATGTAATGACTCATAAAAAAGATTATATAATTTAATTTGTATGAAGGAAATTATTAAAAACGATCTTGATTAAATTATTCTTTACATTGTCTTTGGTAGAAGTGCTGGGTTTCCCATGTCCTTTGTAAAGTTCTAAAGGCCTTTTTGTTTTTAAATAGTGGACTAAGTCTTAACCAATGAACAGAGGTGAGTTTTTTCCATAGTAACCTGATAAACCAAACAAAATCAAACAGTGCTCAATTTTTCCAGTTTTAAAACAAAACCCTAAACCACTATAAAAAGACAGACAGCGCATGCCTGTAAACGGCAGCCTAGGAAGCCGCAGCTGGGACTAGGGATCGTGGTTCAAGTCCTGCAGGGGGCATGTAGCAAGACCCAACGGGAGCCTGCAGTTCCACGGGCAAAAACAACAAGACCCAGTCTCAAAAAAATAAATAAATAAAATAAAAAGACAGACACAATACCTGTTCCATAACTTCAGGTGCCATCCAACAAGGAGTGCCAACGAAAGTCTTTCTCACTTTATTTCGGGTTATATCACCACCAGTTGCTAAAAAAGCACTAACCCCAAAATCTGAAATAGAATATGACAGCAAGGTATTAGAAATACAGTAACTAACATAAGTGGATAAGAAAACAATGTACAATTATAGCACTAAATGCAAACATTATGACACTTTCTCTTTTTTCTAATGAATTTAACTAAATTAAGGCCAAACAGTTCCTTTCCTCCATTCCTCTCTGCCCCCACACATCATCATCTCAGATTGTCTCCTTAGTCTTACTGTGTTCTTTTCTATCTTCTCAAACTGAAACTATATCCTTTAAAAAATAAATCAACATGACCCCCAGTCCCCAGCAAACAATGCTCTTTCTATGATTTTTGACTACCCGTAAGTGCCACTTCTAAGTGAAATCATACAGCATTTGTCTTTTTATATATGCCACATTTTGTTTATCTGTTCATCTGTCCATGGACATCGTCTGCTTGGAAGCAGCTGCCTCCATGTTTTGGCCACTGTGAATAGCTGCTATCAAACATGGATCTACAAATCTTTCTTCTAGATCTGTTTTCAATTCTTCCGGGTACATACTTACAAACAAAGTTGTTAAACCATATGGCAATTTTATCTGTTTTCCACAGCAGTTACACCATTTTATATACTCACCAAAAGCACAGAGGATTCTGATTTCTTCACATCCTCCATGCAGAAAACTTACTCTCATTTTTAATAAATGCCATCCTTCTGGGTACAAGACTTTACTGTACTTTTGATTTGCACTTCCCTGATGATTTGCAATATAGAGGGTCCTTTTTTATGTACATATTGGTTATATGCTTAATTTCAATGGAGGAAAGTCTATTCAAATCTATTCTTAACCAACTTTTTGATGTCGAGTTTTAGTTCTCTGTATATTCTGGATTAGTCCCGTCAGATACATGATGTATAAATATTTGCTCCCAAAATGTTGGATGACGTTTGTTTCTACAGTAGCGTCTTTTGCTGCATAAAAGTTTTACTTTTCATGAAGCCCAAGTTGCCTTTTTTTTGTTGCCTGTGCTATTGATGTCCTAATCAAAAAATCTGCCAAATTCAGTATCATAAAGCTTTTGCCTTTATTTTCTAGGAGTTTAGTTTTAGACCCATTTTGAGTTACTTTTTGTATATGGTGTTAGAAAAGGATCCAAATTCATTGTTTTCAAGGGACTATCCAGTTTTCCCAAGACCACTTGTTGAAACTACTGTCCTTTTTCACCTTGAATGGTTTCAGCAACCTTGCCAAATATTATTTAACCATATATGTGATGATTGTTTCTGGGTTCTCTATAGTCTATTCCAATTATTCTCTATAGAAATGTTTATGACACTACAGTTTATTACTATTGCTTTATAGTAATTAAAAACAAGAAATGTGAATCTTCCAACATTATTCCTTCTTTAAGATTGTTTTTAGCTAAGCTGGGCACAGTTGCTCAAGCCTGTAAGCTTCAGTCTAGGAAGTGGCTGGGCCTAGGGATCACAGTTTGAGTCCACTCGGGGCAACACAGCGAGACCTAGTCCCAAAAAATAGCTGGGTGTGGTGGTACACGGCTGTAATCCTAGCTACCTGGGAAGCTGAGGCTGGGGATTGCTTGAGTCTGTGGTACCCTGGGCAATGTGAGCCTGTGGTTACACAGGCAAAAATAGCGAGACCTAGTCTCAAAAAAAAAAAAAAGAAAAGTTTTCCAACCCACGAATATGAAATGTATGAAATGTTTCCATTTATTTATATCTTATTTCTTTCAGCAATATTCAGTTGTACTTTTTCCTTTCTAGATTGCTTATTTTTAGTATATAGAAATGCAACTGTTTCTGTGTTGACTTTGTATCCTATTTCGTGGAATTCATTTTTGTTCAAAGTTTTATGGGGTTTTTTTTTTTTTTTTTGATGGATGTGTAGAGTTTTCTACATCTAAGATCTTATCATATTACAACAATTTTACTTCTTCCTTTCTAATTAGAATGTCTTTTTATTACTCTTATTGTCGAACTGTTCAACCTAGAACTTCTTACTATATTGAATAGAAGTAGCACAAGCAGATATTCTTGCCTTGCTCCTGAGCTAGAGGAAAAGCTTTCTCTTCTATGACTTCCACTTATCTCTGTCTGATATTAGCATAGCTACCCCTGCTCTTTTTTGGTTATTATTTGCACAGAGTATTTTCTTCTTTCATTTTCAATCTATGTTTTTGAATCTCTTATTTTCAGCATAGAGTTTGACCATGTTTTTACCCGATTCTGCCAATCTGTCTTTTGATTAGAGCTTAATCCATTTATACAAAGTCACTACTAAAACTAATTACTAATACTAATACTGTCTTTTTTCCCCTGGTAAATCTTATAGTTTCTTTGCCCTACATTTTACTGCATTACAATCTCCTTTTGTATTTGATCCTTTTTATCTTGAAATGTTTACATTTGTTTCTAATTTTCTTTTGTTCATATCCTATAGATATTTTATTTGCAATACAATGGGGTACACTTATCATTCTAAAGCTATAACACTCTAATTTGAATTCATAACAACTTCAATAACATACAAAAACTCTGCTCCTTTAACATTTTTCCATCCCTTTTGGCTACTGATATAAACTACATCTTAATGCTCTGTGTGCCCAATACAGTACCTAACAGGTTTATCTTAAATAAATGGCTCTAACTATGTAGAAAAAATATGGATGCGTATACCAAAGTTATAACATTAACTTTTAGTCATGTAATTGTTTTGTTAATGGATTTAACCCTTAAATCACCTAGAAAAATAGAAATAGAATTAAGAAGCATTGTTACAATAACAATAGTACTATCTTTTATATTTGTCCATTTATTTGTTGAGATTGTTTTGGGTTATTCCCAGTCCCAGTTCATTTCACCTTGAAGACTCCCTTGAGTATTTCTTACAGGGTAGGTCTATTGGTAACAAACTTACTCCCTTTTTAATCTAGGAATGTGTCTAATTTCTTGTTTTTAAAGGACTGTTATACTGGTTTATAGGATTCTTTGTTGAGTTTTTTTCCTTTTTATAATTTTAAATACATCAGCCCACTGCATTCTAGCCTCCAAAGTTTCTCAAGAGAAATAAGCTGAGAACACTGAGGTTCCCTTGTATAAAGCAAGTTGTTTCTTTCCTGCTACTTTCAAGATTCTCCTTTTGTCTTTTTCAAAAGTTTAATTATATCTCTCCTACCCTGCCATCACACTGTGTGCAGTTGACTGGGATTCTCACACCACATCTTCTCACAAGACTTAGAATAAAACAACTCATGGCATGGCCAAAAATACTAAAGTATTCCCCCAATGGATTCAAATAAAAACTGGTGATAAAACTGGGTACAAATTCAAAAAACAGATACTAGAGAAGACCCAAGCTGGCTCTATAAGGAGTCACATGGTACATATATTTATGCTTTATCAAAAGCACTAGCATCTTTGCCATATCATGCTAAAAACTACTTGTACATTACTAGGAAATAAATTTTCCTCTCTATGTTTTTACATTAATAAGTTGGTTTAGTATAAATATGTAAGATCTTTAAAAAGAAAAATGTCTGATCATAATGTACCTTGGTATTGGTCTCTTTGAGTTCACTTCTCTTGGAGACCATTGAAATTTTTGGAATTTTAAATAAATTTGGGAAGTTTTTCAGTCATCAGTTTCTTCAACTTTTCTCTTTGAATCCTCTCTCTCTGCTCTGAGATTCCCAGTGTGTAGTTCGATTATGTCCTACAAGGCAGAACCTTAGTCCTGCTCATTATTCTTCAATCATTTTTCCTTTTGTTTCTGACTCAGTACTTCTCACTGTTCTATACGACCTCTGATTCATTTACTAGCTCAAATTTACATCTAAATTCCCCTAGTGAATATTCCATTTCATAGCACAACTTATACCACCTGGCTCCAAAATTCTTTATTTTCATTCCAAATTTTTAGGCTTTCTCCACACCTTTCTTTTGCTCTCTGACCAACTTTAACACAGTAGGTCTTCTACCAGTGGGTCTGTCATCAGGTCTTCTTGAGGGACAAGCTTTTACTGACATGTTTCCTTTTAGTAGCCTGTACTTTCCTATTTCACCAGAGGTCTTGTGAATTTTCTGTTGTTGCTGAAAAGTGGACATTTGAATCCAATAATGTGGTAACTCTAGAAATCAGATTCTTCCCATTTCTCACTATCTGCTATATTGTTACCACTTTTGTTTTTGTTTTTGATTACTGTAGGCTATCTTGTGCCAGAGGTGTAAACATCTGCCTGAGCTGAAAGATAGATAAGGTGTTCTCAGATCATTTCATTTTTTTAATGCCTTCTCTTGGGCATGTGCAGTTATTTTCCAATTTTCCCTATATTTGCAGTTGCTTTTTACATACTAGTCTTTAATATATGGTTTTGAAAAGGGGGAGAAGAAAATGCAGAGGGGAGAAAAATGTCCTGTACTTCACCTGCCTGTCTTCCACCAGAAAGAGCAATCAGTAATCAGAGCACAGATTCCTAATACTCGCTGGGGTGCTTTTTGCCTACTACTGCTACTGCAAGCTGTTTATAAGCTATCTCCAAAAATGTTGCATAGCCACCTGTTACATGACTGAGGAGTAAGGGGACAGGTAGCTCATACTGTAAAACTAACCACCATTCAAATGTTACACTATTACCACCACTACCTCACAAGTCTCTCCCAGGTATCTGCAAGTCTTCAGCAGATTGCAGAATTCCTAAATGGTTACATTAGCCATGCTCTGTCAGCACAATTACTGTTTAGGTGGTAAGACAGAGTCCTGGAGCTTCTTATTCACTATCTTCACGGAATTTCACCAACTGATTTTGCCTTCCTAAACAATGTAGTATATTGTACTTGGTTTTGAACTGATTTAAATAGTCACTTTTTATATTTCTATTTATATTGGCTTCTTTCACCTTAATTTTTAATATTTAAGATTTTTGTATTTAACTGTAATTATAGTCATTTTCATCACTAATACAGCATTCCAATGTATAAATTAACTAAATTTATGTATCAATTTTACTAGTGAAGAATACCAGTATTATTTCAAGCTTTTAAATTAAGCTTATGAGGGCCGGGCATGGTGGCTCGTGCTTGTAAGCTTCAGCCTATGAAGCGGCCGGGGCTAGGGATCGCGGTTCAAGTCCCACCTGGGGCCCGTAGCGAGATCTAGTTCCAAAAAAATAGCTGGGTGTGGTGGCGTGCACCTGTCATCCCAGCTACCTGGGAAGCTAAGGCTGGGGATTGCTTGAGTCTGTGGTACCCTGGGCAACAAGAGCCTGCACGGTTCCACGGGCAAAAACAGCGAGACCTAGTCTCAAAAAAAAAAAAAAAAATTAAGCTTATGAGCAATATGACACATACAAACATGAGTTTCTCTACATGAATGTAGACACTTAGTCTTTCGGTAATCATATCTTCAATTTCTTTAAAGTGGGTTTGTTATATTCCCATCAGTTTGAGACAGATCCTTGTATTTATACCCACACTAAATATGACACTGTTAAGATGTTTTTGCAGTATCAGTCAGTTTAAAATGGTATTTCATTATCAATATAGCTGTTTGAGGTTGACATCATTTACATCTACATTTGGATGCCTTCATTTGGAAAATGCCTGTATTAATCTTCTGCCCATTTTTTAACTTGATTTTTTTTCTTAATGTGTTCATATACACTCTAAATTTGAATCCTTTGTCAGTTTTTCATGCTATAAATATCTTCTCTACCCTGTGGCTTGCCTTTTTTAAAACTTACTGATAGTGACAAACTACAATGTTTTTGTGAAGAGAAGCTGATAACCCTTAGAGTCAAATTTATTCATCTTTTCCTTTATGTTAGATCTCTATGTGGCTTCATTTAAGTATTTCCTTACCTTAGGACATGATGAGGTATACCTAAATTATCTTCTAAAAGTTGAAGAAAAAATGTAGGATTTGGTGATTATCTTCTTCCTACCAGTCACCTGATCGTGACTGGACCCACAGTAATGTGGGACCAACCTGAGGTTTTCCCAGGTGAGCTGCTTCCTTGATGATCCTGAGGTACAGCCATTCTGGAGTAAGCCTGGAGGAGGGGGTATTCCATCAGGACAGCCACTTTTGGCAGGCCCAGACTTCAATTCTCATCTTTTCAGCTGTGAATCTACTAAAAGTGACTTCTATCTCTCAGGTGCCTCTTCCTAAGTGACAAATACCCTATTTCCCAAAGACAGAAGCAGCTCTATATCCCCTCTCTACAGTATATTCTTAAACACAATGAGGTTTCTGGGCTGCCTGCCTTTAAAGGGAGTACACAATGTTATAAAAACCAATAGAATAAGACCCTAACATGGGCAGATAACTTGATAATTTGTAGTGGCTAGAGAAATACCTAAGATTTATAAAATGAAGGGCGAGAAACGGAGGGATACCTTGAGAGTCAGTATGAATATGCCAATATATCCATTTGAATAAACAAAGTCCAGTGAATAGGAGTAAACATAAAAGATAATATGGTTTTATTGACCATTAAATCAAAAGGTAATACTAATCATTACCTGCAATTTGTACAGAGCCATCTTCTCCAAGAAGAATATTTCCAGCTTTCACATCTCTTTAAGAATAGAAAAAGGTAAATATTAAAAACAAATTCTTTGGAGTTACAGGTTAAAGCAACCATTTACTATACTCATACAACACTGGTAATACTTCAGTGCTTTACTTTGCCTTTCAGGGTACTAGGCCAATAGAAAAAAATTAAATCTTAGTGCCTTAGTTTTTGATATGGGCCTGTATTGCTATGAATCTTCCTCTTAGATATGCTTTTGCTGAGTCCCAGACATGTTGAAAAGTTGTGTCTTCTTTTTCATTCATTTTGAAGTAGGTTTTAATTTCTACTTTAATTTCTTCAATTACCCATTCTTCGTTTAGTAGCATATTGTTTAGTCTCCAAGTATTGGCCACTCTTCTTGTTTTCTCTTCATTGTTAATTTCTAGTTTGATGCCTTTATGATCTGAGAAAAAGGTTGGTATTGATAGGGTGTGCCCCCCCCCCACTGTTTCCTGTTTAAGATTGCAGGTTTCAAGAACAGGTAATGTTAAAATGGGAGAATGACCTTAGCTGGAATTTCCCTTCAAGGGGATGCAGGGGGAAGAAAGAAGTGTAACAGATTTCCTGGAAGGCGGGAAATCAGGGTATATAAAGGGTGTGCAAACAAAGAGAAGGATTCAATTTAATTCGATTGGGATTCCAATATGGAGAGAGGATAGAGAGGAGAGATGGGAATTAGCCATCTTGTAAAGATGTGAGTCATGTGAGCTTGGCCATGTGGCCACCGAGGGCCTGCAACCCTCGGCTGGCCCAGGCTGGCAGCATGTGTGCTGAATGCAGTTAAGGAGTTTGCAGATTTGAACTCTGTGTTGGAGTTTG
>PVHY01016908.1:0-32673 GCA_004024945.1 Uropsilus gracilis
GTCGAACTCCTAAGGACAGTCTGTCTGGTAGAGATGTTGAGAGAGGAGCCGCACGCCTGCAGCCCCAGCCCCTGCGCTGGGCCGGGCCGGGCCGGGCGGGCTCTGAGCGCTGCACTGAGTCTCCCCAGGGCAGACATTTTTCACCAGGTACCTTACCCAGAACGAGTGGGATGATCCCAGATACTTGCTCCCTAGTGGACTGAGCCGCCCTGCCCGTCAGCTGAGGGGCAGAGCACTTTGGGGATGGCTGGTGTGGAGCTACTGGGCCTGGAGGCTAGGGCTCCCGAGGTTGCCAGCCTATTGGGCCGGCCACAAATAGGCCCGCATGGCCGTTTTCTGCAGACCCACCACCTGGGCACAGAGCCTCGGGGCGGCTACTGACAGGCGAGTGTGAGCCCAGGGTGGGTGGGCACAGCCGGGCTGAGTGCCCCCTCCCCTCTGCTCGGTGCTGGGCCTGCTACTGTTGCCACCGGTCCCTGGAGAGGAGCAGATGCCAGGAGGAGTTCAAGACCCATGGCCCTGCCTGCTTCAGGCCCAGCTCCCCCGATGCCCCAGAACGGAACAGGAAGTGAGTGTGATGTCACCTCTCAGTTCTGGAGATAAAATACAGCTCTGGGGTGGGCGCAGTGACACGGGGCCTCTGCCCTCACAGTGACGCCCAGAGGTCAGGGAAGGGGCAAGGACACCCAGGGCGGTGGTAGCCTGGAGCCCTCAGGGACAGCCTCAATCCGGGGAGTCTCAGCCCCAGGACACTGAGGGCTCTCGGACCCTGACTGGCAGACGCGTACACTCACCACAAGATGCAAGGACCACAAAGCTCAAACCTGGGGCTGTGTTGGGGGGAAGGGGGCAGGCCTGGGCCGACGCCCTACTTAATAAGGGTTTTTAAGGAGCGGGTGAATGTGCTCATAACAGTCGCCGAAGTTGGGGAGCCCGGTGGGTGCCCAGGGGCTGTCCCTCCAGCAGCTGTTGTCTGCTGCTGCTGCTGCTGCTGCTGCTGCGGCTGCTGCGGCTGCTGCGGCTGCTGCTGTTGCTGCGGCTGCTGCGGCTGCTGCTGCGGCTGCTGCTGCTGCTGCTGCTGGTTAAGGTTCCGGGCAGTGGACTCCTCAGCTGCACGCAGCAGGAAGGTGTAGTTCCTCACCACCTCTTCTACCTTGGCCAGCAGCTCTTGGCGCTGGGCCTCGGAGCGCACGATGAACACCAGCCGCACGAAGGTCTCAATGAGGCTGCTCAGCACCTGGAAGCTGCCTGTGATGGCTGCCAGCATGTGGGTCGGGCTCTTGTCCACGTTGGCCACGCGGCGGCAGGAGGCCCGCAGCTCCTTGAACTTGAGAGCCAGTTCAAGCTTGTACTCGGAGATCTGGGAGACGTAGGGCTTGGGGGCACGGGCCTCGGGGCTGGCCACACACTGTCGCAGGACGGTCAGCAGCTCGTTGGTATCCAGCCGGGCAGCCAGGAAGCCGTCAGGCAGGCCGTAGGCGTGGGCCCGCAGGGCGTTGATCTTTGCCAGGCTCCCCTCGAAGGTGGACGCCCGCAGGTCAATCTCCTGGGTGCGGGCCGCCTCGGGGCTGCTGCTGCCGCAGGTGGCGGCGTCCAGCACCTGCAGGGTCCGGCTCACCACAGGCACGACCTGCTCGTCCAGCTTCATGCCGGGCAGAATCTTCATGGGGATGGAGTAGGAGAGCTCATCCTTGCCGTCGCTGGCGTCGTCTGCCATGTCGCACTTGCGGTAGTAGAAGCAGTAGCGGATGGAGCAGCACTTGCCGCTCTCGCTCTCCTCGTCCAGCTCGGCGGGCTTCCGGTACACCTCTTCCGGCAGAGAGAACACAGCCATCGGTCTGGGGCCTTTGGTCTCAGGGGCAACCTGCACGTAGGAGGGGTCTCCCAGAGTGGGCGACTCCACAGACTTGCTTTTGGGACCCAAGGCTAGGGGGAGGCCTGCCTCTACCTCCTTGGCCTCCCGGGGCAGCATGCCCAGGGGGGGGTGTGGGTAGACATCCGAGGTCAGCGAGGCCCTGTCAGCCTGCTCCAGCTCCCCGATGCTGTAGCGGCGCATCAGTTTCCTGTAGTTGGGAGCTGCCAGACACTCGCCCCCCGAGGCACACGTGGTCAGGCAGGAGACTCCGCTCTCAGGGTCTGATCGACACTCTCGGGATTCCAGGCTGGTGGAGCGGATGCGCCGCACGTTGACGGGGCTGCTGAGGCTCAAGCCCGGGCCGGCCTCTGGCTGCCGCTGGGTCGCGGGCACCCTGTCCTTGTCCCGCCCCCGGAGACTGGGCACCGGCGTCTGGGGGGCCTGCGGCCGGCCCCCGCGGCAGATGCGCTTGCAGTCGCAGCTGCGCCGCTGCTCGCGGGACATGCCAGGCCCCTGCTGCACCGGGCTGCTGCGGAGCTGGCAGCCGCAGCGGCCGGGGGCTGGGGGCTGCAGGTACTCGGTGCCCGGCAGCTCCCCCTGGCTTGGAGGCTTGAGAAGTTCCTCCAGGAACTCCAGTTCATACTGCTTCACCTTCTGCAGCTGCGCCTGCCGCTCGTCCGTCTCCTTCTTCTGGCGCGTGGGGAAAGTGGCAGAGAATAAATTGCGCAGCCGAAAAGGCCCTCGGGATGATTTGGGTTTTGTGGGGCCTTCCGGGGCCGAGTGGGCTCCGTCCAGGGTCGTTTCCAGCTTCCTGCAGGGCATGGTGCTCACCTGCCGGCTGGTGGCCTGAGGCCTCAACGGGCTCTGGCCTCGGCGTTGGCAGCTGGGACTCTGACCTCGGGACTGAGGGCTGGGGCTGTGCCCGCGCGGCTGGCAGCTGGGGCTGTGCCCGCGCGGCTGGCAGCTGGGGCTCTGCAGAGCCATGGGGTAGCTGGCTCGGGGGACCAGGCTGGTCTCGAGCTTGCTGCTTTGAGGCGTCATCTCCAGCTGCCCCTTCTCCCCCTGGCTGGAGACAGCGCCTTGCTTGTGCAGGGGAGGCTTGGCACCTTCTGGCCCGCCCTTGCCTGCCGCCTCCCCGGCGGTTTGCTTGCTCACTGACTCTCGACTTGCTCGCGCAAGGTGGCCTTTGGCAGGGAAACTCTGGGCCGGCAGCCTGTCCTCCTGTGCAGAGAGGTGCAAGCTGTCAGCCCGGCTGCCTGGGGGCGCTCTGGTGCAGGAAGAGATCTCGGGGCTCAGCTGCTGCTGAGGATTCCGAGAGGGCTCTGGAGCACCAGCACCGGGGCTCATTTTGAACTTGAGGTTCTTATTGGCATTGCCACTCATCGCGCTAACTTCTGGCCTTCCCGTGCCCACCTCAGGCCTCCCCACGCTGGCCTCCAGTCTTCTGTCCCCACTGCTGGGGGGGGTCCCCAAGGCCCCGCCCGGGGCGGCCAGACTCTTAGTGTGAACCACCTGCTGTAGGGCGGCTGAGATGATGGCCGGGGTCACGCTGCCCTTCGAGTCCAGGATAAGCTTGGGGCTCAACCTGACTTCCTTGGGCAGGTTCTCCCTCAGCTCAGAGACCTGCTCTTCACTGAGGGCTGGTGTGGTCGCCCTCAGTGACATCTCTAGGCCAGCCCTAGTGTGGCCAGGCCCTTTGTCCTCAGGAACTGGGGATAGCAGGCTCAGGTTCTTCTGCTCGCTGAGCTGTGGGGACAACGCCGGGTGCACTGCCAGGGCGTATGTTCGCTCTCTCTGCGGCTGAGCCTCTGACTGCAGCAGCTTCCTCCGAGCGCCTGGAGGGCCAGGACTCTGGCCGGTGACTGCTGGCTGGAGGGCTGGGCTGGGATCTGGGCGCCCGAGAGAGTAAGGGGCTGTGAGAACAGCCTGCGCTGCGCAGCTCTGGATCCGGAAGGGCAGGTCCTTGCGGGCCAGGAGGCTGTCCTTGTTGAGGTGCTGGGCCAGGAAGTAGGTGGTGTTCTGGTGCTGTTTCATGGCTGACATCATCTCTGACATGTCTGTGAGCTCTGAAGAGTTAGTTTCATGGCCTGAATCCAGCGATGATTCAGGGGTGATTGTGGCCAGCACAATCAGACCTGGAGGAACAGAGACAGTGCTGCACTTACTCAGACCAAGTCCATTTCCAGAAACACACACAGACGAGGGTGGTCAAGGTCAGCCAGCAGTATTTCAAGCCTGGGAAAACCAGTCAGGTCTGGGTGGGGGAGGAGGGGAAGCGATGACTGCAGGGCTGAATGGGGCTGGGGTGGAGGGGAGGCGACAGAGACAGGCAAGCCAGGAAGGGGGTTTATGAAGGGCTGGGATCTGAAAGGGAAGCGAAAGAGGCAAAGAGAGGATCTGGGCAGTTGGATGGCAAATTAACATGCAAATCACATGCAAAACAACATGCTAATCATCACTATTTTTAGATTCAACAGCTAGGGTATTTTCGTTAATTGTCCTGGAGAGGGCTGGCAAAGAGAAGGCCCTCTCTATCTGGCCAGGCCAGCCTGCAGTCCTCGCAGCTGAGGCCATTCAGCTCAGCTTGTCCTCTCTCTGGCTGCCATGCAAGCCTTGTGCCTGAGAGCAGCTAGTGCTCAGAGCCCCCAACTCTGGGCAGAGAGAAGTGCCAGCCCCCAGGGCTGAACATGGTGGGGGGGGCTGCCCCAGCTAGGACGTTGGTTCTCTCCTTGGTCAGTCAGGCTCCTTCTTACCCCAATCTCTTCCCCCACCCCGTCCACACTTTCCCCTGCCTCCCGTGCTTTCTCTCAGCACTTATTCCTCTCTATCCCCTTTCTGCTTCTGTGTCGATTTCTTTTACATGTGTACAGAGGTGTGTATGTGTGCCGGTGGGTGCATGTCTGACGTGTGTCTACAAGATGTATGCGTGTCTCTTAAGAGGGAAGAGCGTGCAGGCTGCAAGCTTCTCTCACTAACAGTAATAGCAGCTACGGCTCACCAAGTGTTTCCATGGGGCAGGCAGTGCTTAAGTGTGCTGCTGAATGATCTCATTTGATTAATTCTCAGAATAAACTTATGCGATGGGACTATTGTAATCAACCCATTTAAGATGTCCAAAGTGAGGCTCACAGAGGAATACTGAAGATCACATTGACAGTCAGTAAAGAAGCCAGAACTCAGGAGTGTCTGACGCAGAGCCCCGCCTCGTAGGCAGGATGAAGACCTCAGCCCTGAACCGGGCTGGCTTTTAGGTCCCCTGATCCCAGGTCGCTAGGCGGTTAGTTGGTTGTCTTTTCTCCCAGCCACGTGCATGCTGGAGGTCCTTTGCCTGTCTTCTACAATTCTATTCTGATATTAGCTCTTGGCCGATCTCTGTGGCTGTCACAGCCCCAATCCCTGCGGTCCATGTGCAAATCATTTCCAAGACATGGACTGGCAAGAGCCAGAGCACTAGCCTTGGTTGAGCAACTGATGCCTGCCACCACTCACAGCTCCCCTGACCTTCCCTACACTGCCTCTGGCCATCCATTGTCCTGATACACCACCTGACTTTGACCTCTGCTTGGGAAGAAGCAATGTCCCCTGCTGGGCCTGCCTGGCCAAGACAAGGAAGGAGAGGCAAGAAGGAGGAGGAACAGGCTGTTACCTGCAGTCTGTGGGGGTGGGGGGTGGGGTCCATCCTCTGAGGCTGCCAGGGCTTCCAGAGCCTGCAGAGTGGACACCAGGGCATCATCTAGCTCCTGGGCATGATCTCGGACCGTCCGGGTCTGCACACTGTCAATCAATGTCACTGGAATCTCGTCATACAGAAGTCCACGCAGGTGGCGCCCTTGCTCCTGGTTCTGGACAGCACGGCGTTTGGGGTCATCCTCATCAGAACTGTTGTCTCGGAAACCAGGAGGTGGGGCTGCAATTGCAGGCAACAAAGAAGTGCTCTCATCTTCTTCCTCTTCTTCCTCTTCGCTCCCAGGGGGTGGGAGGGACATTAAGTCTATCATATTGTCACGAGAGGAGGAGCCTGGCCTCCCACCTTTGCGAGGGCCCAGCTGCTCCTGGAGTTTGGCTTTGCAAGAGTCACAGTAGAAATTCAGGGCTTCAGCCCCAAGGGAATTGTCCAAGGTGTAGGACCGGGCCCTGCTGGCACAAGGCTCGTGGTCTAGGCTGGCTACATCAAAGTCATCGGGGACCATGTCGTAACCTTGGCCAGAGCTTTTGGACGTGGGGTCAGACTTGGTCCGGGGCCTGGTCTCCTCGAAGAAGATTAAGTTCTCATTGACATCTGTCCGGCTTTCCTGTTCCTTCCTTTGTTCCCGCATGTGGAGGTAGCAAAAGCTGACAAGCTCAGAGTCGGCAGGCGGGGGCGTGCAGCGGCTCGATTTCCTGGGGCTGGTGCCCATGCTGCCCACATAACTACTCTCCTTTTTCCCCAGGTGGCCCCCAGTGACAGGGCGGTGGGCGCTGTGCATGTAATCTAAACCCAGAAAGAGAATCAACAGATGAGGCCTGGTGTTGGGGAGCAGGCTGAGCTCCCTTGGCATCTATGGTCTCTGGCACACAGTTACATGGCAGGTACTGAGAGAGAGATAGCATTGCATGGCTGCTAGAGATTAGAGGAAGAGGAGCTGATTAACCACGTTGCCACTGACCCTTAAAGTATAGTGAACAGAATGGAATGGCCAGAGCTACCAATAGCCTCGTCATCGCTGAGATAGAAAAAGGCATGGGATGAGGTTGAGCGGGGGTGAACACCTTGGTATCTAGGCACAACTGGATGCTTACAGGGCTGTATCTGGGCTGAGAGTTGGCTGTAAGCATACATATTTTATGTTCCCCTTGGAGCTGTCCTTGCCCTGATCCTTGTTCCCACCCTTTTCGGTGCCTTTCGACCTTCCATTGCTCTGTTGCTTTTGTGTTATGTTGGATTTCTCCTAGCAGAAGGACATAAACCTACTTAGTTAATAAGTATAAAATATAAAAGTATAAAATAGACTAAATATAACGCCCAAGTGTTCACATTTCAAAGAGAGTCATCCGTTAGAGGGACCCTGAAAGATGAAAGCTAAACTAGTAGGATTCCTGGCATTAGAATGTGGTATGTGTATGGAAGATATGCTGGGATGTGCCGAGGTGAGAGAGGGAGCATTCTTAGATTTCCTCAGATCACGTTACTTCTCTGTATTCATGCAAGGCCAACCTACCTGCTACTCATTAGCAAGGCAAAATGTTTTAGTCAACAGCTTTCAATGATGGTAGGTGTGTGCATCTGGGAATGATTCATGGCAAGTGCTTCATCTCTGAATGGCTTCTCTCAGTCTGTTTTGGGTCCCCATGTTATCTGTGAGAACATACTTTAGACAACGCGGACTCATTTTGCTATCAGCAGATGGACAGATGGCAAATAAGCACTAACTTAGGTGAAGGTTATCACACATGATCACATTTAATCCTCACAACAACCCGGTGTGGTAGGTGTTATCATTATTCCCCTTTTCCAAGGAAAAACAGATCTAGTTGCTTATGTGACACACCCTAGGTCACACAGATCATTTTTCTTTTTCTTTTCTTTTCTTTTCTTTTTTGGACACTAGGTCTTATTATGTTGCCCGGGGTAGTCCCAATCTCGTGAACTCAAGCAATCCCTAGCCTCAGTCTCCCAGGTCACACAGATCATAATCGGTAGTACGAATTTGAGTACAGGTCTGAGGGATGACAAAGCCCATGTTTTTAACCATTTCTCTATAGCTCATCATGGTGATCAAGATGCTGGGAAACAAAACTTCAAAATACCTTTTTAATTATCAGTGCTGCTTTTTGCAAAACCGTAGTGCTGGCACTTAACAATAGAGTCCCCAAACGCATGAAGCAAAACCCACCGAACTAAAAGGGAAAACAATTCAATATCAAGAGTTGGAGACCTCAAACTCCACTCTCAATAATGAACAGAACAGCTAAGCAGAAGATTAGCAAGGAAATGGAGAACCTGAGCAACACTACAAACCAACTAGACTTAACAGAAAATCTCTCAGACGTGCCACCTAGCAACATCAGAATATACATTCTTGTCAAGTACATCTGGAATGTTTTCTAGGATTGACTATGTATTAGGTCATAAAATAAGTTTTAATAAACTCAAAATGAATTAAATCATACAAAATATGACTTTTCAAAACAATAGAATTAAATTAGAAACCAATAGTAGAAAGAAATTTGGGAAATCACAAATGTGTGGACATGAAACAAAGCATTCCTAGATACCCAGTGGGTCAAAGGAAAAGTCAAAAAGGACATTGGAAAACACATTGAGATGAATGAAAATAAAGATATAGTACAGAAAAACTATGGAATCTATATGAAATGATGTTTAGAGGGAAATATATAGCTGTAAACACCTATATTAAAAAAGAGGAAAGGTTTCATATTAATAGCCTAACCTTGCACCTTAAGAAACATGACAAAGAAAGCAAACTAAACTCCAAGTAAGCAGAAAGAAAGAAAAAGTACAGAACATAGAAAAACAGTAAAGAAAAATAAGTGAAACTAAAAGTTGATTGTTTGAAAACATTAAAAAATATATATTTAGCTGCATAAACTAACCAAAAAAAAACAGATTCAGTTTACTCAAATCAGGAACAGAGAAGAAGGGGCATCACTACTGACTCTCCAGATATAGAATTGATTATAAGGGCATAGTATAAATAAGTTTATGCCAAAAATTAAATAATCTAAATAAGATGTACAGATTCCCAAAGATATACAAAATATACAAAGTATATACAAAGTATATCTTGTATATAAGTATATCTTGTATATAAGATATACAAAGTACCAAAACTGACTCAAGAAGATAGAAAACCTGAATAGGACAATAACAGGAAAAACAGTTGAATTAATAATTAAAAATCCCCTCCCACATGAAGACCCAACCCATACGGCTTTAAAGATGAATTTACCAGATGCACCAAGAAGCATATAGCATATGTAGCAATTCTTCACAAATGCTTCCCCCAACGAGAAGAGGAGGGAACACTTCTCATTCTTTGAAGTCAGTACTAACCTGATACCAAAGTCAGATGAAGACATCATAAGAAAACTATAGGCCAATAGTTCTTATGAATAAATACAAAATTCCTCAACAAAATAGCAGCAATCTGAACCCAGCAACACATAAAAAGAATTATATGCAACGACCAAATGGATTCATTGCAGGACCACAAAGTTAATTTAATACCCCAAAATCAATCAACAGACTATACCATGTTAATAGACTAGAAGACAGAGAAAACATGATTATCTCAATAGATACAGAAAAATCATTTAACAGAAGATAAAGGCCAACATTCTAGCATAAAAGGAATGTTCTTAACAGGATTAAGGCTACGTAAAAGAGCTGAGTGTCAAAGCTTTTCCCTATGATTAGGAGAAGTTCGGGATTTCCGTTTTCATCACTTCTATCTAACAAAGTATCTGGAAGTTATAATCAGGACAAGTAGGCAATTTAAATGAAATATAAGCCATCTAAACCAGAAAGGTAGAAGTAAAACTATCTTCTTTTGCAGATGATATGATGTTCTAGATAGAAAATCACAAGGACTCCACCAGAAAACTATTAAAACTAATAACCAAGCTCAAGAAGGTTGCAAGATAAAAGCTTAATATAAAATGATAAATAATATTTTTATACACTAGCAGTGAATAATCATAATGAAACAATTCTATTTACAATGGCATCAAAAAGAATGAAGTACTTAGGTACACATTTAATAGAAGTGTGATACTTATTCACTAAAACTATAAAGCACTTGTGAAAAATTAAACTTTTAGATAAATGGAAATACATTCTCTGTTTATGGCTTCGAAGACAATATAGTTAAGATGGTAATACTTCCAAAGCTGGTCTACAGATTCAATGCATCCATTCAAAATCCTAGATGACTTTGTAGAAATTGACAAGTTAATGAAAAACTTCATATGGAATCACAGGGGATCCAGCATAATGAAGACAATCACTAAAGGGGAGAACAAAGTAAGAAGATTTACTTCTTGATTTGAAAACTTACTACAAAGTATAGTAATCAAGATAGTGTGGTATTGATATATAAAGAAAACAAAGGTCAATGGAATAGGATTGAGAATTCAGTAATAAACCCTCCTATTTATGATCAAATAGTTCAAGTTAAAATGGGCAAAAGATCTAAAAAAAGATACTTTAGCAAAGAAGAGGTGCACATGGCCAACAAGCATGTAAAAAGATCAGTCAGGGTGATGCAAATTGAAACCACAAATTTTCACTTCAGACCTACTGAAAATGGATGTCATAAAAAAAGATGAACACTGAGAAGTGTTGGTGAGGATATGATGAAATTGTAACCTTCCACACCGCTGATGGGAAAGTTAAATGGTGCAGTCATTTTGGAAAACATTTGGCAGTTTCTCAAAATAAAACACAGAGTCATCATTTAACCAGCAAGTCCACTCCTCAGAATACACTGAAGAGAAATTAAAACATAAGCCCCCACAGAAACTTGCATGAGAATGCTGCATGTTCTTCATTACTCATAATAGCCAAAAGATGGAAATAACCTCAATGTTCAACTGATGGAGAAACAAAATGTGGTTTATCCGTATAATGTAATACTATTAATCCATAGAATGAAATGATAGTGCTACAACATGAATGGCACTTGAAAACATTATGCTAAGTGAAAAAAGCAAGTCATAAAGTGGTCATAGATTGTATGAATCTATTTATCCAAAATAGCTAGAATAGGCAAAGCTACAGAGACAGAGATTTGATTCATGGTTGCTGAGGGCTGGGTGGTGGTTAAGAGGGAGGGAAATGGGGGAATGAATGCTAATGGGTGCAGAGTTTGCTTTTAGAAGGGGTGAAATTTTCTAAAATTAAATTGTGGCTAGGACTGCACATCACTATGAATATATTAAGTATACTCAATATTAAGCGACTTTAAATGGGTGAATTTTATAGTTTGGAGATTCTATCTAAATCGAATTGTGTAGTTAAAAAATAGCACCCCACTGGGCCATGATAAACTCTCAATCATCATAAAAAGACTAGAAATGTACTCTGTACTATGAAAGGACTTTATGGGGTTTATTGCACATAAGTTTATCAAATCCCTCGAGGTAGATATTATTATTACCCTTAGTTTACAGATGAGGAAAGAGACAGAGTTTCTGGCACTTGCTCATGACACACAGCTACAGCAGAGTAGACTGGACCCTGTCCCTCTGACTTCAAGTCCTAAGCCCTTGCTGTTTTCCATAGACCGTGTTGCCTTCTGCGTATAAAGTGAACGTAACTGTTGTATGGGTTCAACTCAGACCTCAGGGGCTGGATGTGTGAAGTCTGGCCCAGCAGAAGGAAGGGTTTGTATGGCTCTTGGAGGCTCAGGGAAGAGGCAGTCTAGTTGAACACCGAGTGAGGGTGCAAACGTTCTGTTGAGGTGGTCTCTAGCCCCAGGCATTGCCCACATGTCCAAGCCATGCGTCAGGTTCTAAGTACTTATGAGACAGCTGAGGAATCAGTGCAGGAAGCCTGGCAATAAATTACCATCAGAGGTGTCTCCCAGGGGCATGTCCAAAAAGCGGATGGTGACTCTTTCCAGACAAGGGCTGGAGGAACAGTGGCATCCCTCTCTGCCAGGCAAAAATGCTTCTCAACTGGACTTGTCAAGGCACAGATACTGAGTAGTGCACCGCTTGGTGTTGTGATTTCCAGATCAGAGGAGCAGCACGGGAATGTGCAGAAGAGACAGTGTGCCCAGAGAAACCCAAATCTCCAAACTGAAGGTTGGAAACACAAGTGAAGCCAGAAAGCCAGGTGCAGGGGGCGAGGGGTGGGGGGTCATTTGATGACAGGGACAGTATGTCTCCCAGCTTGCAAATCTGCTGTAAATTGCTTATTAGTTCTCCTCAGGGAAGATGCCCCAGTCTATCCCTCTGTGCTTAGCCACTCAAAAGACTAACTTTAAAAAAGAGCTTGCAAAGAATCAGATGGTGATCCAACTGGAGGTATGTTCCAATATAAATGCAGTTGATATATATATATATATATATATGAATGAGATAATGTTGTATATGCAATATATACACATGCGTGTGTAGACATGTGTGTATATGTGTATATATATATGTGTATATATGGTTAGCACAACATGGACTCAAACAGCTCTCTATAATTTCTATTACTTGGCCGCACTGCATTTTAGAGTCCAATGATCATTACTAGTCATAATGAAGACCTAGAGACCATTCAATGACCTAGCTTTATACTCTGTACATGTTGCTGAGTTTTAGCTACATGAAAACTGGGCAGCCATGTGTGGGATATGTATATATAGTAGCCATTAACTGGAATATTCAGTCCATTAGACCAAATGGTTTTCTAACCACAGAAGAGCATGTAGAGTGAGTTCCTCCAAATGTGGCCCCAGTTAGTGTCCTCCAAGCCTTATTTTCCTGTATATCACCAGGATATAGGGAGTTTAAGGTGGTGAGAGATGGGAAGTTACCTCTGAATTGGTGGTAGTTACCTCCCACCAACCCACTACACATGGAAAAGTGGTATTTGCTTAAGTCTTTCCCTAAGCTTTGTCCTCTAACCTGGTGTTGTTTGTTGCATCAGCTGAATTTCCCCTACATGAATGCAAAGGTAATTACTGCGCTGGCAACACCCCTTTGTCTGCTGCATACCCCCCACTAGAGCACAAACTCTGTGAAGGCAAGGACCAAGTCTTTTATTCATAGCTCTATCCCCTGTGCCTGGCCCATAAGGAGTACTTAAGAAATAATTGTTGAGTGAATTAATGAAATAACTACTTGAGGAAACTACTCCTAAAGCCTGAGAGATCATCCCTTCCCTCCTATGTCCTTTTTTCCCCATTCTTCTGGCTCTCCAAGAAGAGTGGAAACTTTCTCTCTTTCCCAGTTGCTTTTTTTTTTTTTTAGACTAGGTCTCGCTATTTTGCCCAGGGAGCCACAGGCTCATGTTGCCCAGGGTACCATGGACTCAAGCGACCCCCCGCATCAGCTTCCCAGGTAGCTGAGATTACAGGCACGTGGCACCATGCCCAGCTATTTTTTGGGACTAGGTCTTACTATGTTGCCCCGGGCGGGTCTCGAACCCCTGGACTCAAGCAATTCCTAGTCCTGGCCTCACTCTGTATGCTGCGATTGAAGGCACGTGACACCATGCCTGGCCTCCAGTTGCTGGTTTAACAACAATTTTTAGTCCCAGTCGGCTAAACATCGAGTTGTACTAGCTGGCAGGCAGCAGCTCTGTAGGATAAGGACAGAGAGTGGACCAGAGAGGCCACACCTTAAGTGGACTGGAGCTTTGACTCCCCGAGGGTAAAGCCTAAATGAAGTTGGAAAGATGCCTGTTCAGCACTGGGTCTGTGGTTCTGGGATGAAAGCTGGTCCTGATGGAGAAAACTGATTTCAATTTTGTCCCAGAATTTGGTGGCACCATACTGTAACTTGGCTGAAGGGTTTCCTGGGTGCTGCTAATTGTCCCCCTTCCATTTCCTTGGGGCTGTGGGATAAGATATGCACACCAGCCCTTGGGAAGCAGAGTGGTGAGGCTCACCTGGCAAGAGTACTCAGTGACTGCTATGGACTCAGCACCCAACAGTCCAAAAAGTACTAATCACAGGCATGGACTGAAGCCCCTGGAGCCGTGGAACACTGCAAAGAGTAGGAAAACCGCGGTGCTCCATTTGATTTCTGTTTGAGAAGCAAGGTTTGGTGCTATAGGCGATCTAAGCCCTGATCACTCTGCAGGCCACAGGGCTCTCGGGGAAACAGGGAGGGGTTCTCAAGCCAAGCCTAACATTTATATAAACCCCCTTCCTCTCCAAGAGAACCCAGTGAGATTGATTTGCTTTTGGAAAAGCAACAGGGATGCAACATGCAATGTGTTCAGTGAGACAGACAGCTGCGAGCTCCCACAGTTGGTTACTGCGTTGTGCACAGCAAAGAACTGACCAGGGTGCTGAAGAGATGAAGGAAGCCCTGTGGCAGGCAGAATGGGACCACAGGGCCAATTGCTCTGGGTCTCCTGAAAACAGATTCCCTGCCCCTGACCCTAGGACCCTTGCTTCCACATTTGGCCCTTGGTTGGTTCCTGGTTTTTCTTTCTACCTGTCTTTTTCCCATTCCCCCTCCATATCCTGCTCAGTAAGAGGCATCGTTTACTTGGGTGTGATGGCAGAGAGGGGACCCTGACCACGCCAAGGATGCTTTGCTATCATCTGGTCCTCCATTTGTTTGATAGCACACATCGGAGCCATGTACCTGGATACATGGTGGGGGGCAACTCAGCACCCCCCACCCAGGTTCTTCTTATTTTGGGGGCTTTGTTTCTCTCTGTGGAGCTCTGGTCTTGACTTGGGGCCACCTATGCTTCCCCAAATCTGCATTTGGTGGATTACCCTCTAATTCCTGTGTACAATGTGGTGAGAGATAAGCACAGATAGTGAGATTCAGAGGGTAGATGAGGGCACTTCTTAGTCTAGATCAGATGTGACCACAATGCTAACGCAGACAGTTCTGAGAAGAGAAGAAATAATCAAGTGGCAAGGCATATGCATGGAAAGTCTTTGGTATCTGAGCAGGGCAGCCATTGGGTGATAAACCTCAGCCTCTGCCCATGATGACTTGGGGCTGGGTGGGAGTGGGGTGGGGGGTGGTGTTGGAAAAGAGCACTTGTGTGTCCCTGAGCTTTATGTCTAATATGTAGAGTACTTCTTGTTTGGGTGTCGCCCTTCTTCTCTCACTCGGATTCAAGGCAGCAGTATATAGAGTGGGCTGACTTTCCCAAGGCCCTGTTGGTGCATTGCCAGGATAGCTCCAAGGGGTGGCTGCACTAGGCTGCCTAACTGGGAAGCCTTCCATTTGGGGGCTGCACTGATCTTCCTTAGTGATGGTCCCCTCTTATTGCTAAGCCTCCTGTATGCTAGGCCTGCATAGCCCTTTCCTATCCCAGCCTTCTAGAGCCTCTTACTGAAGATGAATGAAAGAAAGGTTTCACACTAATTTTCAACCTCTACTTCAACTAAGTCTGAACACACTTGCACCTCTCCTCCATCACTGTACCTTTACCTTAGAGCTAGTGTGATTGGTGAGTTGGTTTGATTTTATTGCTTGCTTGCTATTTTTATCTTCCATTTGTTCACTGACTCAATTACAGTGTGTTATCATAGGCCTCTTCTGTGGGACAGGCCCATCTGAAAGCCAGCTTTATTTCCCACTGGTCTGGACCAGGTAGGATGCTATGGTCCAGCGCCAGCTCCTGGTAACCAGGCACTGGCAGAAGGGAATGAGTATTAAAGCAGCAGAGTTCCTCCCTCCAAGTCTCTGGAGTCCAAAGGGCCCCTAGCACACCAAAAACCGAGGCTGAGCCCTACCTGCCTTGATCATTGGAGGTGGAAGAGGCTGGCTGGTTGGCCTGGAGAAGACCATCTTCCTGGAATCCAGCAGAAGGCGGCAGTACCCAGCAATCAGGCAGGCGAAGTTGGTGGCTTCAGGCCACTCCATCAACAGCACCAGAGGCTGGAGGGGATGGGAAGAGACATGAGGACACAGGAAGGGGGGAAGCAGGTGCATTTCCAGGAGGGTGATAGTGAAGAGATGACTTGCATAGTAAGGGAGGCATACTTCTAAACCAAACATGGGCACGTGGCCTGACAAAGAATTTCTTCTGATTATAGGATTTATTTATAGTAAACTCTTACCCAGGTATCAAAACTAAATCAACTTTTAATTTCAGATTTAATGAACCATCTTTACAGAAAAAGACTAAAATTACCTAACATCACTTGACTGCTGTGTAGCTGTGTTTGTGTCTGTCAGAGTTCAGCAGGTGTAGGGGCCAGCTGGTTGAACAGGGAATTTTGGCTAGATGGGGGGATGCCCTTGAGGCGTGCCTTGAGCATACAAACTCTCTCGCTCATCGCTCATCGCCATAATCCCTCAAGAGGCCCAGACACAGACCAGCTCCCTGGATAGGCACAGTGCCTGTAATCAAGGGGCGTCCTGGATCAATCTTTCTGGTCTGTGGTCCTGTTCAGACTTTCCTGCTTCCTCTTCCTTTCTCTATTTCCTAACATGTCCACGTGACATTCATTGGTGCTCCTTTAGCGTTCTTTGACACAGACATCTGTGAAACCAATGGGTTAAACAAAACTCTGCAGCGATTTACATGTGAGGGGAGCTCAGGTCCTTTCTTATGCTAATGTGCAGTGTGAAACCTAAAGAGGGGTGGGCTTTAGTAGTGTTCCAACTTTTCCAAATTATGTGACCAAAAGAATGTACTTTTGTAGAACATTTCACAGTAGTGGGGCTGTCATTTTTAAAAGCCTATTTTGGGAAATACTAGCATATTGTTGACTTCTGTACCTAATCCTAAATCAAATTATTCCTGGGGTTCGCTGGTTGACTGCTTCAGAGACTTGCAACTGATATGTGGGGGGGGGGGGAATAGCACCTTTCCAGGAAGCTTTCTTAGCACCTGTACTATAATTTAAAAAATATGGTTTGCAATAAAAAGGAAGGGAGCCGGGGTGGGGAAGGGGTGTACCAAACTGAAGGGGGGGGGCGCACTGGTCTAGAGAAAAGGATGGTGGGTGCCTTGGTGGTGGTGTGGTAATATACATCTGAGGAAGTATGAACTTATTCTCCCAAACCTCATACAGTGCTGTAAGGCAATGTTACCTCAATAAATAAATATTGCTGAGGTTCTTAGGAAATAAAGTAAAAGCGTAGCTTGAAAATAAGTTTGGTCACTGAAGTCAGTGGTGGGAGTCTTCTCCCTGGGGTAGAATCAGCCTCCAGATAACATTCACTGAAGACTGGCTGAAAGGGAGCCCTGGAGCTGTAGGTCGCCTTGCCTTTTTGGAGGCCTCAGACCAGGTATCAAGAGCAGAGAGGATGACGCGAAGGGAATGAGTCTCTGAGCAATGAGGAGGCTACTTCCACAGACCAGCTGAGAGGTGGTTAGGGCAATAAAAGGCAGGAACATCGTGAAGATTTGACCAAACCTGTCACCAATTCTATCAGTCTTCTTTGACTGGATCGTTGCATTGGGAACAATTCTGAACCCACTCAGCTTTTAGCTAAAGGTGCCCCAGTTTCTTCTGCTATCTCCAAAATCCCAACACAATGCTTAAATGGAATAGTTTGTAGTTCATACAGATCAGGGATGGACAAACATTTTCAGCAAAGGGCTAGAGAGTAAATATTTTAGACCCATGGGCCACAGAGACACTTTTACTCGATCATGTAAGGTCAAATGAGCTATAGAATAACCTGTAAGCTAGATGAACAGGTGCAATGATGTCTAATCCAATTTTATTTACAGAAACAAGTGTTAGATCAAGTTTGGCTCATACACCATAGTATGCCACTTAATCTAGACGTGAACTCTCTCGTGAGGTAAATACAACAGTTTATATCCATTTTCACACCTCTTAACTTGCTTCATTTGCCAACAGTTATCCCTTTCCCCTTTGGAAATTTTTCTTGGTTTGTTTCTGTGAGGTGACACCGTGATCTGGTTCTATAATCTCTCATCACCACCATTTTCCCTTTGCAGGCTCTTCTTGTACAAACTCTCCACCTGACCACGGCCCAGGCACTGTCCTCAAGCCCGAGCTTCTCCGCTAAGGCATTAACTTCCACCTCTCTGCTGGGAATTCCACAATCTCCACTCTAATTCCCTCTTGAACACTTTGCCTGTATCAGAACTCACACTGTGCTGTGTCTATAGCACACAGTCTTGAGCTGGATCAAGTCCTGCCTTGAATTGTTTAATAGTTATTGTATATCGGATCACACTGTGTGCTCTTGTAAGGCATCTGGGTTCTGCCCTACAGGCAGCGAGCTAGTAATGTTTCTATGGAGCTCACACAATACCATCAGGAAGAACAGCAACCTCTGTACCCAAGAAATGAGGAGCAGCGACTCCTTTCTCCAGTGAGAAAGGGAGCAGGGGTGAGATGTCACCTTTGGGTGATCCTTAGGGAGGGGGAAAGGAAGCATTTGTACCTCCAGTTAGTGGAAGCTTCCCAGTCACAACTGAATGGTCAAACTTGTATACAACAAAGTAGGGTCAGAAGGGGAATGGAGTGGTGTGGGGGAAGTGAGATACCCCTTTCTGCCTCACTTATCATTAAAGGCAGGAGGCCTCGTGAAGGCTTGTGTATGGATAGCTGCCACCACCGCTTCCATGAGGGCGTGGCTTCCCTTGGAAACATCCACAGTCATCATAGCCCCCCGGTTGCCACTCCTTTACCTCAGGACCTCATCATCTCCCTCCAAGACCAAAACTTCCCTGGGCGTGTGTGAATGGGTGACAAGTGTCCTGAGATTCTGAGCCCCTGAGCTACTGGGTCTTGCTGGGTTGACTCTGCCTACACACTACCTCCTTTGTTGTTGTTTTCAATGTGCCATACAAATTGTGGCATTTGCTCATGATAGAGAAAAGGAGGGGACCCGCTAGCCTTGGCAACTTCAGCAGTCTCCTGATTGGTCTCCCTGCCTGCAGCCTCTACCTTCTTCATGTCTCTGTTGTTGTGAGAGGAGTTTCCTAAAACACGACTCTCCTTCCTTGTCATGAAATATCTGCAATAGCTCATCACCTAAAATCCAGCTGTCTTCCAGTGTCATATAAAGTCCTTCAGGACCTGGACCCAATCTACTGTCTCAACCATAACTCCTGTTAACTCTGCCTCCTTCTATCATGATCCTTGCCTTATGCTGCAGCCATGATACATCATCTCCATTTTGCTAGAAATATTATGTTCTTTATACTTTAACACCTGTTCTTCCCTTTGGCTGAAATGTTCCTTCACCCACTTTGTCTGCCCAGAAAGCTGCCACACACTTGCTAGGTAGCTTCTGGATAGCTCCTGGATGGCCCACTGAGAGATGAGTGCATTCAGCCCAGAATAGAGCCAACCTAGTTCCTGACCTCAAGGAGCTTATAATCTACCCTAGAGTAAAACCTAAGTCCAATAACCACACAAGTGAATATGACTGCAAGGTGTGACAAGTGCCATGAAGAGGAAGTAGAAAGCTATCAAAACACAATATCCTGGATCAGAATGTAGGTGGTGCTTGTGAATGTGTGCATGGGTGACTTATTTGGTTTCAGAAACTGGAGGAACTTTGAGGGAATGGTGATGGCTGACAAATACAATGAGGAACCACTTGACCAAAGTACAGCGTGACTGGGTGACTGGCTGATGGACAGACTATTGGACAAGCTGGCTTCAGGGCAGTATGATTTTCTGATGTCCTGGCTGACAAGCTGGCGGTAGGACAGGCAGAATGTCCGCTGACCTGACATTCTGGTCCGTTGATTAGAGCTGCCTGCCTGGCTGTTTGGCTGACAAATGGATGGATTGGAGGCTGAGTGACTAATGTCTGCATTTCTCAAACATAGCCTGAGGTCAGTAATAAAGCAGCACAAAGGCAAAATGCTGTGCACAGAGAGGGCCAATGCAACCCCAGCTGGCTCAGCACAGTGCACAGGACCCTCTTCTTGCATTCTCACACAGTCAACTAATTGGGCCCCCGCATAGGCTGAACAGAGCTTGTAAAAGAAACACAGATGTGCCTTTTCCTAGCAGGGGTAAAAATCAAATCAGAAGCAGGCAACCAAAGAAGGTGGAATAGGCTTTCTTAGAAACCTTCAAAAACAACACTTTATTTTAAATAGGATTTTAATGATCATGACGTCTAATGTAATACTTGTCCCTACAGAAAGCATTAGGGTAATAAAGCTCAAACACGAGGAGACACACTAGGCCACAAGAGATCCCCTGGGACAATCCTGTGATGGTTTCCCCCCCTCCAGCCCCCACCATGCACTTCTGTGGTAATGGGGTATGGTAATGGCCCACTGGTGTCGTAGTCCCAGACTGGTATCTCTCAGAGAACAGATATTTAAATGTTACCACATGTTCTCTCCATTAAGAACAAGTAAGCTGAGTGAAAACTGTAAATATGCGCAGACAGAAAAGGAGAATAGAGTTGGAAGTGTGACTGACACTAAAAAGGGACAATGAGATTGACACACACCAGTCCATCTCCTCCCCAGAGTGCTCTGGGAGTTTCAAGGCACCCCACCCTTTGGAATGACAACTAACGAAGGGATGGGCCCTTGTGCAGCCTCAGTTCACTCTATACAGCCCTAAAAACAGGGAAAGAATAGGAATCCAGGAGTTTCGAGGAACAAGGGTACAAGACAATTAACCTCCACAGTGCTGGGAAAGGTTACTTGGGCCTAATTTGGGGACAAGGCAGAATATTACTTTAAGGCAGTAATTCTCAGGCCCACTGCACATCAGAATCACCTGAGAAACTTTAAAAACCTATCCACCCCAGCTTCACCCCCTGACACTCTGGTTTAAATGTTCTGAGAGGAAAGGCAGCAGTTTTTCTACACTAATGTACATTCAGAGCTGACAGCTACAGTTTTAAATGGGTACTCTTAGTTTTGTGAATCCTTCCAGAATATTCCCAGATCAAAGTGGCATATCTCAAGGAAAAAAGGCCAAATTTGGTTTCTAACCTCAATGTTCCCTGTTAGGAAATTTTGTCCTTTTTTACGATGTACCCTATGTAGCAGCTTGCCAGAAAGCATTTAATGACCAGTTCTCTGAAGTCTTGATTTTAGAGCATTTTCAATTGCCCTGGGTGGAGTTTATCACTGAAACTAAAGATAGACTCCCTCTGAGCTCAGCAAAGCCATTCTCCAAGAGGGAGCTTTCCAGATTCTGTCCTCCCATCCATCCTTCTCATTGTTCATGTATATTGGAGAGAGGCATCATTCAGTAACCACAAGATACACTAATATAAAATGCCTCCAGGAAGCTTTCTTTAACTTCAGTTAGGATTAATTTTGACCTCCATTGTCCTCATGATTAGCCCCTCCCCTCCTCTGACATGCCACATATTTGTCCACTTCTTTCTCTCCTAAAGGCCAGAAAGTTTGAGAATGATGAGCTAAGCTTTTCTTCCCCCCCCCCGCCCCCATCTTTGCCTCTTCTACTTCAAATGGAAACCTGGATCTTTTCTCTCCCATAATCTTCTTCTTTTTCTCCCATTGCTAGATCATTGATTCTGCCTCTGCCAATGTAGCTGAGAAAGAAATACCTCCCTGTTCACTTCATAGGGTACTGACTTTGGGGTAACTAGCAGGCATTCCTGATAACAGGTGTATCTGATTTCATATAATGAAAGTTGGGCGTCAGCAAAACATATCTATCAAGGCGTATCTTAAGGTAGTGTGTGAGAGCTTGCTACCTGACCAAATCTCATAGTCTTAGTTTCCAGTTGCTTCTGCAACAAATTACTACTGACCTGATGGTTTAAATAATACACATTTCTTACAGTTCTGGAGGTCAGAATTCTGATATGAGTCTCTTACTGGGCTAAATATCAAGAGCAGGCAGTGCTGTGCGCCTTCTGGAGCATTTTCTCTAAGAGAGAATGAGTTTTCTAGCTTTTCCAACTTCCATAGGCTGCTGCATTCCTTGGCTCGTGGCCCCTTGCTCCATCTTCAAGGCCAGCAAGGTTTGGCTGAGTGCTTCTCAAGTGACCTCACATTGACTACTTCTTCCTCCCTCTTCCACTTATACGGACTCTTGTGACTACATGAGCTTACCTGGTTCATCCAGGCTAATCTCTCTATTTTAAGATCAGCTGATTAATCATCTTAATTCCATCTGTAACTTTAATTTTCTCCCACCATATGACAGTATATTAATAAGATCTAGAGGTTAGGACATAGATAGCTTCGGACCAGTGGTGGGCATTATTCTGCCTATCACACAAGAAATCCTTTTACAAAGTAGAAATGTTGTAAAGTGAATAATTCCTGTGGTTTTTCACATGCTTTTAATGGTTGCTTCAAGTAAGGCATACCTGAGCTATCCACCACTGAATGACTGCATCACCTGTGGAACCAATCACTGGTTCCCACTCAGCAAAGCACAACTTTCCCCTTGCCCTCCCCTCCCATTCACCAACATGTTCTCCCATTTATTGCATAAGGTAGTCTCTCACCTCTCTACCCGCCTAAAATTTCAACTCTTTGTGTGCTGTGCGCACAGCACTGTTCTTCAGTGCACTCGGGATATAGGCATCAGGCCCTAAGGGTTAAGTATAGCAAGACATGTGCTTTGTACATGCAAGGGGAATGTGTGTGGGGATATGCATGCACACTCAGTGATTCTACACATTTCACATTCACTCTTGCTCTTTTATTACCACTGCTGTCTCTCCAGCTCAGGTCCTGCCCTTATCACTTCACCCCCGCACTAGCACCAAGTTCCTCTCCCTAATCTCCCTGCCTTCACCTTAGTCTTGCTGTATCCTCCTTGCACACTGGTCCAACTTAGCTTTCCTCCCATCACTGCTCTCTGGAAGGACCTCCAGTGTATCCCCACTATTATATCACATTGAACATGTCACACCTAAACCCCTTGGATTGGCCTTCAAAACTTTTTACTAGCTTGCTCTGCCCAATCCCAATCTCTCCAAACTCTTTCTCATTATTCTCTTCTCCAGTCAGACCTGCACATATGGTTTGCTTTCTCCCATGCTCACTCTCTGCCTGTGAACACATCCCACTTCTCTCTGCTAATCCATGCCTATTACTTCAGGATCCAGATTAAAACACTTTTGTGGGAAGCCAGTTATGGTTAACCCCTCCCTGTTCTTCTGTTTCATATTCTACACCAGATTTATCTACAAAATTGACTTCATATTAACTTTTCTTTATGCTGTTTTATTTTAAATATACATGAGGTCTCATTTTTTTAGTACTTAATGTGTGTCTGGCAGTGTGTAAACACATCTTACATACATTTTTTCACTGAATCCTGGAAAACAACCTTTTGGGATAGGCAGTACATTGTGCAGTTGAGGAAATCAGTGTTCAGAGACGTTAAGACATTTTTTCAAGGTCACACAGCTAGGAAGTGGCATTATTGGGATCTGAATCTGATCTGATCCCAGAGTTCCATGCATGTGTTGATGTGATATTAAGGTAGGTCATATGCCGTTGTGAGTCTAGTTTCCCAGCTAAGGGTGCAGCCCCTCCAAAGCAGCATCCATGCCAATAACCATGCTGGACTGTTCCTCAGAAGTGAGGATGGTACTTCTCAATCACCCCTCCCCTCCTTCCAGAGTTCTGGTCTGGAAGATGAGTGGTTCTCAACCTGGCTTGCTACAGAATCACCTGGGAGCTGAGAAATAAATAAACCCTGAGTCTCAGGATTCCCATTGCAGCCCATTTAATAACAGTCTTCTGGAGGAGGATGCAGGCTTCTTCGTATTTAAAAGCTCTCAAGGAAATTCCCATATTGAGAATCACTTGCAGACAAAAGAAAGAGACTCAACTGGAAAGCTGTATCCTGGTATAAACTCTTCTTATTTTGCAAGAAGTCACATCTTCCCTGTATCACTTGTCTTTCCTTTCCCTTCTCTACCTGTCCTTTTGGCTTTTTACCCAACAACATCTGAGGAGGGCAGCGATCATTGGTGAAGGAAGTGGTCACAGGCCAATTAAACATCAGCTCTGAGCAGGTTCCCTAACCAATGGGAATGTTGAGACTCACAGGTGGAAAGATTAACATATTAAAGCTCTCTGGGTTCCACAAAGACAAAAATAAATAATTTACTCCTCTAGAAACAGCAAATACCCCACCTCTTAATCTGCTAACAATATCTCCCCATGGGAAATCCTTTAAGAAAGGAAAGTCGTACCTCTAACAGCTTCTGCCAGCTGGCACGCCAGCCTGCCCTACCCCCTCCCACTGGTCACTAAGTATTCAAAAAGGAGAGAGCTGAAAGCAAGACTGTGACTATTGTGGCAGCAGCCAGAATCTGCTCAGGTGACAGCTGCTTGCCAGTTTGAAGGAACCCATTAGTGGCAAAAGTTCTAACGTTCTGGAAGAACTGAATTGGGGGAGTGAAGTGGGAACTAGTTTCTGCCTGCTCCCGGACCCCTTGATTTTGCGCAGTCACCCTCATCTCCATGATCCCTAGCATGTGTGCCTATGATGATCAGGAGTCCCCAAATGGTGTGTTCATATCCCTTTGGCCCCTGTGGTGTGGCCATCGCTCAGGGCCTGGGGTGGCCAGGGTGCATATGGTGCCTTAACCTCAATGATGTACTTGATCATGATCATAATATTTTATGTGTACTATGGTATGAGAAAGGGTGGGAAGTGATGGCTTGGGGCTATCTCCATGCTTTCCAACTTGCCTGCCTTCTGCTAAAGATGTGTCACTGGTTGATAGGGCACTGCCTATCCTTTTGACTCAAACTCTCTCAAGCTGACTTCTTTCTGTGTTCCCAAGGCCTGTCCCTGGAGAAAAGTAGCCTTTCAAAGCTGGAATTACCTTGGCATCCATGATGCTGGTCTCCACTCGGGCCACGCCCTGGTTCTCCCGGAACAGCTGGATCTTGCTGATCTTGCTGAACTCGGACAGCACAGTGGTGAGGTTGGTTTTGAGGTCAATAACATGGCTGATGCCGTGACGGGGTCCCACCAGGAGAGTGGTGGCTGACTGCTTCTCGTCCTGGTGCCCAAGTATTGAAGGGATTCACAGCACAAAGGGCAGAGGAGAGGAAGTGGGAAGAGGAGGTGTGGGGTGGAGGGGATAGAAAACAGGCATTGAACTGTATCTCTTTAGAGGTTTGGAAATATCTGGGGTTCAGTGCCCAGATGAGAGGACAACAACCTTGATGGACAACAATGGCCCAGGAACCCCATTCCCTGAGTGGAGCCTTGATCATCTTCAGTCTGAGTGGATACCAGAGCCTTAGCAGCTGGTTGAGTGAAGTGAGCAGCAGCAGCAGAGGTAGCTCTAGCAAAAGCAAAGAGTAGGTGAGTTTGGTTTCTGTATCTTCACAGCACCCTCTTTCTCGTACATCTCAGGGACTTGTCATTTGTTGCTGCAGGTCATTCAAAGTGCCCATTCAGTGCTCTTTACCACCTCCACCCTCTCACCAACACCACTCAAACTTGTACTTCTCACCCAGTGCCAAAAGCTACACTGACAAAAGTAAGGTTGATGAAGAGCTTAATGGGTTATTTACTACCCTAAGAAAATATTTACCCTGTAAAAGGTACTTCTGCAGTCTTAGCCAAAGGAATGGCCTAGAAGAGTCTCAGCAATGGCAGGGGTTGTGCCCCTGCTGATCCTCAAATCCCACTATGTAAATGGCTACCTCTACCTGACAGACTGGATTCCCTTAAGCGGGCCTGACAGGTTCCTTAGAGCCAGGGAGCCTGTGCTCTTGGCGGGCCCATTCTCTGTCATGAGTGTCACCCCAAGGAATCTCTTCCATCTGCTCTAGACACTTTGATAAGTGGCTGTCCATCAGTGTGCCCCACAGCGTGACAAGCACCTGGATCCAGTCAGCAAGATGATTTGCATTTCCTTTCACCACGGCTCACTAGGGCAAACATGCCTGGGGCATAGTCTCAGAGGGAGCAGCTGGGCCCCACTAGAGAGGGTATGGCTGCAAGGTAGGCTTGGATGGGCAGGCGGAAATATGCGCCGGGGAACCTTGGGGGTTTGGGGGGGAGGGTATGGGGAAGGGCAATGAAGTAGAGACAGAGTTGGCAAACTCTGGCCCACCACTGGTTTCGCTGAGGCCCACATAGTAAGAATGTTTTAACATTTGTAAATGGTTGGGAAAAAATTCAAAAGAGCCATGTTTTGTGACACGTGAAAATCACATGAAATTCAAATTTCAGCGTCCATAAATAAAGAGATATTGGCGCACAGGCATGCTCATTTGTTTAAGCATTGTTTCCAGCTGCCTGCGTGTGACAATGGCAGGGCTGAGTGGTTGCAACAGAGATCCTGTGTGGCCCGCCTGCAAAGCTTTCCATGTTTACTATCTGGGCCTAGAGAGAAAAAGTTTGCTGACCCTTGAAATAGAAGGAGGGGGGATCCAAAATGGTCATGAAGAGGTACTGAAAAGAAATATTGCCTCCTCTTTTACCATCTTACCAGAGGCAGACCAGAGCACCATGGGGAGGGGGAGGAGGAAAAAGGGGGAAAGAAGAGCGGAGGCCTCCAGAAACATGCTGGCAGAGAAAGCCACCATAAAGCTGTTAATGGAGGCTTCCCTGCCCTCCCACACCCAAGGACAAGCACCCACAGAGGACTGCCCCATCCCCACGCCCGCACTGCCCTCACTGACCAGGCCCACAGTGTTGAACAAAACGCCTGTGAAGGTTGGAAGTTCATTCAGTATTCGAAGATACTGGAGTTTTGCTTGGATGGCGGAGCCCTGTGGAAACAAACCATCCAGAAATATGAGATGCCTGAGGTGCATCAGAGAGCAAACCCACATTTTCAGGAAGCAGTTACAACATTTTAGTCAGACTAGTCAGCAAGCCACACTGTGGGTGTAGGAGATGACTGACCCTCAGAAAAACTGCTGGACACTTTCTGTTTGGACAGCTCTTGCCTTTAACATCCCATCTTCCTTTCTAAACCCTTCCCATCAGGTTCCATTCAATACCCTAAATGCTGGGTACCCCTGAGTCCCAAGTCTATACTTCTTTGGCATTCTTCTCATACAAAAATCTTCAGCAGTGGTACCACCAGCCCTGGGCTTTTGAGTCAGAAACTTACAAGTCACAATGGTGACCCTCTCATCTCACTGACGCTTCCATCCTGACACTATCTGTGAACAATCTCTCCAACTTACTCATCCCCTTTTCTAGCCATACGGGCATTGCCCCAATGTCCCCCACTTGTGTCAGGATGGCAATCAGGTCACTTTCATTACTGACACTCCTTTCCCTCACCCTTTCCACACTGCTGTTAGTGGGGACACCCTAAAAGGTACATTTGGGGACACCCTAAAAGGTACACCCTAAAAGGTCACATCATGTAACTGCTTAGACCCTTCAGTGTGCTCTGTCATGCGGAAGGATAAAGCACAACGCCTTCTGAATGGCACACCAGATCCTACCTGAGTTGGCTCCTGCTCATCTCTCTGGGGTTCTTGCTAGCTCTAATCCCAGTACAGGTCCATTCATTGCACTGTCTGAACTCGCTTAGGCCGAACTATTCCTATTTCTTTCCATGCAGTCTATTGTATTCCTGGGCTTCGCAAAGACGAGGCTGTCTATCTGGAAAACATTTTTCTCCTCCCAACTCATTGAGAACAAATCCTGTCTGCCCTTCAGGATGCGGCTGTGTGTATCAATGGCGTGAAATGTACCAATTCCTGGCCTTTTCCACCTCCCTGCGGCTGGGTTGGGTGTTCCTCCTCCAAGCTCTCAGAACACCCACGCCTGTTACACTGACTTGTGTTTCCCCATCTAGCTTGTGCCTGTGATGGAGGGAGGCAACCGGGCTTTCTTTGTACCTCCAAACTGAGATCTGGGGAACCTCAAATATATATTTGCTGAGGAGATGGTTGGGAGCACATATGCTCTCCACTGGGAAGAAAACTACCTGATTAAATATGCACAGCAAGGTAGGGATGGCCTAACTCTCTGGGGAAATTTGCATCTTAAAAGAGAAGCTGTTTGGTGATGCAAAGTAGCTGGAATGAGTGGAGGATATGGGGGCGACCATGTCCTGTGTCTACATCTGCATGCTGATTCTAGTGTCTCTCACCACCCTCCTGCCTCCTGGGCAGAAAGCAGGAGCAGACTTAGACAGGCCTGCAGGACCTGGGGGAGCAGCATGTGGGGAGTCCCTCATTGGGTAAAGGGATGTGAACACTAGAAGGTGCAGTGAGAACAGCAGGTACCTGAGCCCATGACCTGGGGCCCAGTGACCCATACTCCAGGTCAGACCTTGTCCTGCTGGGCTGGGCTTTTATCTCCCAGAATCCCCTATGAGGGGACTAATGAATTAGAGAGTTAATGAGTGAGAGTGCAGTCATTTCCATGGAAAACATATGCCTCCCTGGGGTCCAGTGCTTTCCACACGGCAGGTGCTCTGACTAAATTGGTTAAAGCACCTGAGAATTTTCTCCTTCTGTATCTTGGTTCCTTTTCTTTGAGGACCTGGGTTCACTCAGTGACTGGTCATTAGCTTGTTTTGAAGGGCTGGGGGGTGGGGTGGGTGGGGGTTGTGCTTAGATTTAGGGAAAGTCTTTCTCTATAATCATTCCCTGTATCTGGCTGCGTTGGATATGTACCTGAGTCAAAAAAAGTGGGGAGGTCTCTAGAAGGCCAGACCAGCTGAGAAACTAGGATCTCCCCCCCCCCCCCGCCCTTGGCCACTGGTGCCAGAACAAGATATGCAATGCCCTATCTGGGTACCTTGGTGCCGCTGGAAGGGTGTGTTTGGTGGGCCTTCAGTTGCTGAGAGAGAGATTTCCGGAGGTTCTTCTCTTTGATGCCCTGAAGGAGGGAAGGGGGAAGAAAGGGTTCCAGGCCCCACTCCTTCCTAAAAGTAGAAGAAAAATGAGAATTAGAAAGAGAAAGAAAGTGGAACAGAGAAAGGAAGAATGAATAGGAAAGAAAGGGAAAGAAAGAAAGAGAAAGAAAGATGATAGAATGGAGTCTGGGAGAGAGAGAGGGATGGGACAGGAGAATAATACTGGCCATAGTTCCCTAGTAGAAGTTGAAGTACATGGGCATTGTGGTCTAGGGGTGAGGAACTCCAATTCTCACTCCCACCTCAGGCCTCTCTTCCTGAAAAGTTCAGCACAACTGAACAATTGTAGTTTCTCCCCACACAGTTATTTGCCCCCATCTTGAACGGCCCTGGCACAACTCACTCCACATTCTTGAGCGAGATCTTCTGACTAGGTCGAGTGGCTGAGACCGTGATATAGATGTGGAGGGCAGCCAGACCCAAAAGCATCTCCGGCTTGGGGTCCATTCCAAAGCGTTCTCGGATAACATCATTTCGACTCTGAAAAAGAGAGCAGTTCAAACCCATCAGTTAAAGAACACAACACTTCTACCCCCATCTTCCTCCACCCCTGACCTATTCCCTTGCCTCCCAGAAAAGAATCGTAGTGTCAGCGAGACACCCTAGATCAAGGGGAAGAGGAAGGCTCTGCCCTTGGAGAAGAGACAACAGAGGAACCTTGGGTCGGTCTCAGAGACATTAATGGTTCCATCCAGCGGATAAAGGATCATTTTCTCAGTGACGGGCACACAATGGCAAGGCACAGGAGGCAGAATGTCTAGATCATTGAAAAGTGAGACATGGTGCTACCCTCTTTACTTTCCTCCTGCTGCAAGAGACATTCTTACCCTGTTTTTCCTTGGAGGCCTACACTCAACCCCTAGCCCCACAACACTTCTCTACTAGCTCAGATGGGAACAAAGGAAGGAAGACATGCGGTGGGGAGCTCTACATAGGGCTCTGGTCTACAGCTTAGGGTGAAAAATGGATTGCAGAGATGAGGCAGATATTCTGTCCCTTGGGGACTGAATGTCTAAAGCTGTGCTTCCTAAAGGCGGTTCTCTAGATCACTGGCCAGGGGTATGACAGTCCTCTAACTCTGAGCTCAAAATCCCAGACATCAATGATTCGCCTTGATTAGACAAGTTGCTCATTTTGTTGAGGTAGAACCAGGATGAGCTAAGGGACTAGGGAGTCATGGAGGTATCACTATAATATAAGAGGGAGTGTTAAAGGAATGTTTCAAAAATGATCATGTATGTAGAAAATCCAATGGAATGAACACAAAAACTCTACTATAAGTAATGTGCTAACAACGTTACAGGATATGAGTATACAAAAACCAATTTTATTTCTACAGACTTGTAACAAACAATTAAACATTGAAATTCAAAATCAAAACTGTTTCCAATAGTGTCAAAAAAAAAGAAATAAGGACAAATCTGTCGAAATATTTCAATGACTTGTACACTGGAAACTAGAAAATATTGCTGAGAGAAACTAAAGAAACCAAAATAAATGTAGACATACAATGTGTTCATGGGTTGGAAGACTCAATGTAATTAAAATGACAATTTCCCCCAATCAATCTACAGATTCAACAAATCCCAACCAGAATTACAACAGATTTTTGATACAAACTTAGAAGTGAAAATTCACATGGACATGTAAAAGACCTAAGAGAGCCAAAACAGCTTTGAAAAAGAACAATGTTGAAGGACAAACACTGCCTGATTTTAAGATTTATCATAAAACTACAATGATCAAAAGAGCGTGATGCTGATATAAAGACAAACAGGCTGATCAATGGAATAGTATAAACAAATAGGCCTATACATATATAAAATGATTATTTACAAAGATGCACAAGCAATTTATGGAGAAAGGATAGGATTTTCAAAATGGTGATGGGACAATTGGATAGTCTTATGAGACAAAAAAGAACGCTGATAAATAACTTGTACTACCTACAAATTCAAAAATTTGTAATTCACAAAACAAATCACAGACTGAAATGTAAAACCTAAAATGATAAGGGTTTTAGGAAAAAAGGGAGAAAAATCTTTATGATTCTGGGTTAGGGCACCATTTCTTAGATATGATACCACAAGCATAATCCATGAAAGACTAAATTGACAAATTGGACTTCATCAAAATTCAAACTCTTGCTCTGTGAAAGACACCATTTAGAAATTGAAAAGACAAGTCAGAGACTGGGAGAAATAAGTGCAAATAACACATCCAACAAATGACTAGCATCCAGAATATATAAAGAATGCTTAAAATTCAGAAATCAGAAGACAAGCAAACCCAGTTTAAAAAGTAGGCAAAAGACTTGAATAGACACTTTACTAAAAAAGAAGCACGTTGGCAAATAAGCCCATGAAAAGATGTTCAGTATCATTAGTCACTGGGAAATGCAAATGAAAACCACACTGAGATATCACTGTACACTATTAGAATGACTAAAAAAAATACTGACAATACTGAATGGGGATGAGAACATGGAGTATCTCATATATGACTGGTGGGGCTATAAGACAGTGGAGCTAATTTGGAAAAGAGCATTGGGGTTTCTTTAAAAAATGATAGATCTTTTGATCAAGCCATTCCATGGTTATGCATTTACCCAAGAGAAAAGAAAACATATGTTTACAAAGACATGTACATAAATGTTTCTAGAAGCTTTATTATGTAGTAGCTAGCCCAATCTAGAAATGTCCATCAGCAGATGAACTGATAAACAAATTTTGTACATCCATACCATGGACTACTATGAAACAATAAAAAGAAAGAAACTTTTAAGGGGGCTATAGGCAGTAAAATGGTATTGCACATTTGAAACTTGCTGAGAAAAGATGGTAAACAGACAGTGTGGACATCATTTTGCAATGCACACATATGTCAATCATGATGATGTACACCTGAAGCAATAATAACACCATAAGTTAATCACCTTTCAATAATGAAAGAAATGAAGTACTGATAACACACAGCAACATGGATGGGTCTCAAAATGCTGAGTGAGAGCAGCTAGACTAAAATAAATGTACATCCTGTTTGGGTTTTCTTATATAAAACTCTAGAAAAAAAAAACTAATCTGTAGTGACAGAGAGAAGTCACTAGGTGCCTGGGGATGAGAGGGACAGATTACACAGGTGTCTGAGATGGGCATGTTAGGTTTGTTCAGTATCTTGATTTCATGGGTATAAACATATGCCAAAATTTATCAGATTGTACACTTTAAATACGTGCAGCTTATTAATGAGCTGCAATTTGTCAATAAAGCTGTTCAATATAAAAAGGCTTCATCACAAAGAATACACAGGGCTTTGTTATCAAAATTCCAAAATATTTAAACCAAGAAAATTTCTGGAGACTTAAAGAAATTTAGGGTTTTTAGAAGGAGAACTAAACTGGTAAAGGAATTTGAGGCTGTTTGAGAACTGTTCCTAACAATTTAGGGTGTCAGAAAGGGTAGAAGTGACAGTGTCTCGTAGCCTATCTCCAGGTGTCACCATCAGAGTTTTGAGGTTTCTGTTCCTCTTGTCATATGCCCTGTATGTCCTATAGGCACCTAAAACTGAACATGCCCCAAATGAACTCTTGTCTTCTCTAAACCCATTCCATTACCTGCATCCCTTTACTTGTGGAATGACACTTACCCCTGCCAGATACTCATCAAATCAAAGCCCATCTACACCCTTGAAATCTACTTGAATTCCATGCTACCCCTCATAGTCCTGCTCTCAGCTCCATCCCCTTTCCTGAGGATTATTGCCGTATTACTTAGCTCTATGAACTCTTTTGAACTTGCTCATCAGACCCGGCTATTCTCTCAACATTTCTGTGTCCCAACCCTACAGCAGATTTAAAAAAAAAAAAAAGTTGGGCAATGCCTTACAAACATCTGAGGAAATTTGAAAAAAATATCAGTGTTGACCCCCATTCCCGTAGATTTTTATTTATTTGGTCTTGGGGCACCAGCACAACACTTCTTCAAAACTTCTCAAATAATTTCAGCGTGCAGCAAGAATTAAGAATCTCTGCCCTAACACATCCATGGGCATCAGAATCCACTGGAGGGCAGGTTAAAACACAGATTGTTGGGCCCCACCCCCAGTTCCTGATTCATAGAGCTGAGTAGAAGCCCAAGAATTTGCATTGCTGGGCCGGACACGGTGGCTTGTGCTTGTAAGCTTCAGCCTATGAAGCGGCCGGGGCTAGGGATCGCGGTTCGAGTCCCGCCTGGGGCCCGTAGCGAGACCTAGTTCCAAAAAAAATAGCTGGGTGTGGTGGCGCGCGCCTGTCATCCCAGCTACCTGGGAAGCTGAGGCTGGGGATTGCTTGAGTCTGTGGTACCCCGGGCAACGAGAGCCTGCGGTTC
>PVHY01016909.1:0-32636 GCA_004024945.1 Uropsilus gracilis
TAGATAGATAGATAGATAGATAGATAGATAGATAGATAGATAGATAGATAGATAGATAGATAATAAAAGTAAAATAAGTCTTTCACCAGTTTTACAACCCAGAAGTGTCTTTCTTAAAGATCTGGGAGCCTTATCTTTGGAATTTAAACATAGGAAGGCAGTGGCTGAGCCTCAGTGAGCACCTAGCTTAAAGTTGTAAAGTGACCCTGTCATAAAGAGATTATTTTTCTATGAAATAAAATCAATTAGCTAGCCCAGATGGTCACCTCCATCAGCAAGGAATTAGCATGAATTATGTATGACAAAAGATCCTGCTTCAGATTCTCCTACTTGAGAACCTACTGGTTAATATGGAAAAAATGTGTGGATTGGGCTTTATCTTCTTAGCAATTTCTGGGAGGAGGTGTCTTTCTATCTCTTCAGTCTTTCAGTATGCTGCCTGGGAGTCACATACTATTCTGTTTTGCTGATTTTATCTTTTTCTTTTTTTTTCAATAATCAAATAATTTATTTATATATAAATTTCACATCTTTATAATCCCCAGGATTCACCCCCCCACCCTCCTTGACCATTCCCCCTCTGTCCCGCCCCCGACTTCAATTTGTGTACTTCAATTTGGTTGTTAGCTTGTTTTGACCATTCTTCATAGCTTGTTGTTTATCTTTCCCATGTTCCATATAATAGTGAAACCATTTGGTGTCTGTCTTTATCTTTTTGATTTGTTTCTGCTAATATGATTTCTTCTAGGTGTGTCCATGTTATCATAAATTCATCTAATTTGTCATTTTTAATTGCTGAGTAATATACCATTGTGTATGTATACCACCTCTTTTTCATCCATTCATCTGTTTTGGGACATTTGGGTTGTTTCCATGTCCATGCAGTTATAAATAGAGCTGCAGTAAACATCCAGGCACAGGTGTCCCTTTGTACCCACATTGAGGTCTCCTTGGGTAGATTCCCAGAAGAGCGATTGCTGGGTCAAATGGTAGTTCCATTTTCATTAGTTTGAGGGTCCTCCACATGGCTTTCCATAGTGGCTGGACAAGTTTACATTCCCACCAGCAGTGTAAGGGTGTTCCTTTCTCTCCACATCCACGCCAGAACTTGATGTTTCCTGTTTTTTTGATGTGGGCCATACTCACTGGTGTAAGGTGGTATCTCACTGTGTTTTAGATTTGCATTTCCCTGACTACTAGTGACGTCGAGCAATTTTTCATGTGCCTGTTGGCTATTTGTATTTCCTCTTTGGAGAAGTGTCTTTTTAGTTTTCCCCATTTTTTGATTGGGTTTCTTGTTTTGCTTTTGTTTAGTTGTGTGAGTTCCTTGTGGATCTTCGTTATTAAACCCTTGTCACTCTTGTGGAGGGCAAAAATTTTTTTCCATTCATGGGCTTCTTTTAGTTTTTTCTGTTGTCTCTTTTTCTGTACAAAAGCTTTTTAGTTTGATGTAGTCCCATCTGTTTGTTTTCCTTCATTGTTTTGCCATCTGTAGATGTGTCCAGAAAGGGATTTTTGAATTATAATTCATGGATGGTTTTGTCCAGATTTTCTTCTATGTATGTTATGGTTTCAGGTTTGACACTTAAGTCTTTTATGCATTTTGAGTTGGTTTTGCACATGGTGTGAGTATGTTGTCCTTGATTCATTTTTTTTGCAGGTCTTAGTCCAATTTTCCCAGCACCATTTATTGAAGACACTATCTTTGTTCCAATGTAAGTTTTTCCCTGCTTTGCCAAAGATTAGTTGATTATATATGTGTGGTTTTATTTCTGGGCACTCAATTCTGTTCATTGGTCTGATTATCTGTTGTTGTACCAGTACCATGCTGTTTTAATGATTATGGCTTTGTAGTATAACTTGAAGTCTGGAAAAGTTAGGCTTCTATTTTTTTGGCTAGGAGGCTTTTTGATATTCAAGATCCTTTGTTATTCCATATGAACTTCTGTAATTTTTGTTCTATCTCTTTAATGTCATTGGAATTTTTATAGGGGGATTGCATTGAATCTGTAGATTGCTTTTGGAAGGATGGTCATTTTAATGATGTTAATTGTTCCAATCCATGAGCACCAAATGTCTTTCCATTTCCTTATGTCTTCCTCTATCACTTTTAGTGTTTTGCTGATTTTTCAATAATAAAATGGCTCTCGTTACCATCTTTGTGAAGAGGTTTTCTGGGTTGGAAGAAACCTTTGTTTTCAACAACATTTCTTTGACACCTGGTATCTGGTGGGGGGAGCATTCACCAGTGACCAAAACCTCTTAATAGTCAGCTTCTCCTTAGTCAATTGAGAATACCAATGTCTTTCAGGCTGTTGGGAGAATTAATTACTAATTACAGAGTCCAGAAAGTCAGTCTGTGTTCAGGTATTGGGTAATTATCCCATCCTTATTGCCAATTGTTGGTTAACCAGACTATTTGTGATGTCCATTGTAGTGCACAGGCATTAGGTCCACCAATCTGGACAGGGTCTTTATTGATTTTAACAGTTACACACACACAGGCCAGGGCAGGGCCCGGAGTCAGGGTTTGGTCTGGGAGGAAAATGACCCCTCCAGCCCCCCCAACCCCCTAGGAATCTTCACTCTGCTTCTCTGCTCTCTCTCATGCTTGTGTTCTCCCTATCTGCTCTCTGTACTGGCCCACCTTCTAGGCCCAGGTGTGCACACTTACACAGGCATGTAACCAGTGAACTACACAATCATGGGGTGGGTGCAGTACGCCATGTGTTGGCTATATAGTTAATGGAGGAAAAACTCACCCTACATCAGGACTCTTGTGTTCTGTCCCTTCCATCTTCATGTGAGAATAAAGATGAACCAGGTAAAGCAGTTACCTACAGTTATGGAAGGAGAATTTTGACTTGCTGGCTTAAGCTTTTGAGGGTTATCTGAGAATGAGAGAATGAATCCCAACCCACCCACCCCAGGCCCAGATGAACAGATTGGTTAGCATCTCACCTGACTGTTTTCCTATTAACATAAACCTCTTTGTGGCCAGGTGTGCTAAAAAGAGGAAATGTGAAGAACAGAGATATTTTGTGTTTCTTTTCCAAATAAGCTGAAAGAATTGCTGATTTTACAAGGAAACTTTGCTGTCTGGAGATTTTAATGCTAATTTTGCACATTTAGAAAAATCTTAGTAAGTTATGCATAATTTAAAGCAAAGTCCTTTTTTTCTGGGGTTCATTGAATCACAAATTTCCAAGCCCAATAAAATATAAGCAAAGTCTGTGGGACTAGATTTCCAGGGTGTCATGTTTCCTGGTTATGACTAAAAACTCAACTGTCATCCAAACAATTTCTTACCACTCGTTCAGTATCAAAGACACAGGACAGGGGAGAAGCTCAAGAAGACATGTTTCCTGAAATTTCTGCAAGATGAACCACAGACAGAGTTGCATGAAGGGTTAGAGGTTTGGGACTTGGGTAGCAAGAAAGAAAGCCTATAAGCCTCACAGAAGCTGTCATTACAGGGAATAAAAGTAGCCCTCCAGCCCATGAAGTTACTCTGACATGAGTGCAGGCTGGTATAGGCAGGACTCACACTTTTCTCTTTTGTATTTGGCGCCAATCATAAATGAACCAATCAGGTTTGAGCTCTCCAGCTGTTAGTCAAGTGATTTAATTACTTATGCAGATTGAAGATGGAATGAGTTTGATTGATGATGCTTCATTGACAACTATTAGTCAGGATTGCAAATTGACCAATCATGCTCAAGTTAATATGTCAATCAGGTTCAACCTCTCCAGCTTTCAATCAAGGACTTGAGCTAATTATGCAGATCAAAAATGAAAGTGAGCTGATTGATGTTAACTGAACCAATTGGATACTTAGGATTGAAAACAATACCCTTAGGCTTGTAGGGATCCTTGAAGAGGATAAAAGGCGAGGCAGGAGCCAGCTTCACCAAGTCAGCAGTCAGCCTCTGTAGAGAAGCATTCAGTAGACTATTTCTTTGGGATTCCACAAACCTTTGCAAAGCTTCATAGACTTCGAGGATTCCAGACCTCCATAGGCCTTCACAGAAATCCAGCCACTGCACCTGCCTCTGCCTCTGCCTCTGCCTCTGCCTCTGCCTCTGCCATCATCTGTAAGGAGCACCAGTGGGCTTTGGCCCAGTGTGTCAAAAAGCTGTTGACTATTGATTCATAGCAATACTTAACAAACGGCTATAGCTCAGGTGTTTCTGATACCCCTCCCCAAACTGGGGCTCTTGCTGACTGAGACCACTGATCAGTGACTAGCACGCTGTCCAGCCACTTTTGAGAACTGGCCACTGCTTCTGGTTCTCCAGGATTACCTCCTGATGTTGTTGATTCTATCACTGTCTGGTCCAGCATCAGGTTCTGTCCACTGGCTTTCAGACTGTTGTTGTGGACCACTGTACTGTCACCTCAGCAGCCCTACCTGTGACCACCCCTGGCTGCCACCAGTTGGACCCTGGTGCATTGGTGATCAGTGTGTTCCAGTGTGTCATCAGTGTGTTGTTGATGGGACAGCATCATCTGGCGCCAGTTGTCTTTGTTTGGCACTCCTGGACACTGTGAATGCTATCTGGGGTGAGATGTAAGTTACTTGTAACCTTAGAAACATTCTTTTCCTTAATATCCTGTTTCTTAAATAAATCCTTGCCTCGAGCCTAAGTGGTGTCTTGCAATTGATTGCATGACTCAGAACCCATAGACCTGTCCCCCTATTTTAACACTGTTTTAGAAAGAGTCTGGAATCCCCTGGATGACCAAACAGTCTACATTAACCAACAGAACAGCGCTCAGAGGGGGATGAGCCACCTGAACTTGAAGAGAAAATTACCCACAATCTATTAAAAGATTCGCAAATGGTTGGTTTGGTTGACCATATACTAGTGAAACCATTTGGTTTCTGTCGCTTTCTATCTGGCTCGTTTCTGCTAGAATGATTTCTTCTAGGTACATCCAGGTTTCCATAAATTCATCAAATTTGTCATTTTTAATTGATGAGTAATACTCCATTGTGTATATATACCACATCTTTTTCATCCACTCATCTGTTCTGGGGCATTTGGGTTGTAGCTGGAGCAGGTGGGAAGGGGAGGTGGTGGGTGACCCCCAGGGACTGAAATGATATGAAATATATATAAATAAATTTTTAAAAATTAAAAAAATAAAAAAATAAAAGATTCGCAAATAAAATAAGAACCAAACTACAGCATCTTTGTGTGAAGGAAACAGCAGTATGTGCTCAGTGTTCTTAAGGAAGCAAAGGGCAATTAGAGATAAAAATGAAATAAACTAAAACGTGAGATTAAAAACAAGGTCAGAAGATGAAAAGTAGGGTTGAGAGGACAAGTAATAAGTGCTTGTCTGTTTAGACCCCTTCCTGCTTCAGGTTCTTACTTCCCCTCCCCAAATCCACACTCAAATGGACAGGTGGTCCTCAGGAACACCCAGGATCCCTCTTGCTTCTAAGTGATCCCACAAGACTATGGTGAGGTCTGGAGCAACTAGGCCTGGGGCCCAGATTGCTGACACTGGTGATTTTTGCAAAATCTAGGAAGTATCTAAGTCAGCAATTCATCAGCTCGTTTTTCTTTCTACTTTGGTGCACTACAAAGCTCTTTTTTGTGTGTTCAGGGAAAAGTCTGAAGGATCAGGCCCCTGTGCCCATCTTGGGGTTTGTGGAAGGGCTGAGATCTCAGCCAGAGAAGTGGGCATAACTGTGCCTGCCTGAGTGCTTTCAGATGGTCAGTGAGTCAGGCTGACCTGGGTAAGGTGCTGTCTGCTTCCTCTCCCATGCTCCCTGGAGTACTGTTACTGGATCCTGTCCTTAAGTTCTCTGAGAAACAGAAATAATGGAGACTTTAATATTGCAGATATTAAGCAAGAATTTATTAAAGCTTAAGCATTTCATCATAAGAGAATCACCATCAAGGGGAGAGTCTGTAAGATGCTATACAAGAAAGGTGGAAGCTCTTTTTCAGGTCTACTATGTACTCAGCTGTGCTCTGAACTCAGCATAGAGGGCTCGAGTCCTTTCCATCTTGTGACCTTCTCATGTCTGTGACCTTGTCATGATGAATTATATAACATTAAACCAGAGAATTGTTGGATGAAAAATTTGATTTCATCTAAAGTATGTAGTGGGCAACATGCCTTTTCAGTTGGGGACAGTCACTATCAGAGTTTGGGTAGGTGGCCTGGCCTTGCATCTCCAGGGGAGACAACGCTACTTTCCACTTGATAATGACTTGATTGACCTCAGCCTATCATGGAGTTCCCCGAGACTCACTGGGCCCTCTCTCCTGTCTATCATACTCCTATACTCTCTCTGGGAGATAAAGATGTTTTTCACCTCTCTAAAGGAGAAAATGGCAAAACCAGAAAGGGGCAACCCAGCAGGCACTGTTCTCACAGGTGTGTGTAGATGCAGCTACTACTGTGTCCCATCACTATCCTTGCTCTCTCCTCCTGACTGACTGCTGCAAAGACAATCTTAAAGAAACACTTTTAAAAGGCAAGAAACACATGCACTACTTGAGTGCTTGTTCACATGCTCAGGGAAAGCCTTGTGTTCCTACCCTGGAACCCTCATCAACTTGTTTTCTTCCCAGGAAACTAGCTCTATGAACACCAACAACTCTTTAGTGCAGACAAGGAAGTGGGGAGGAGGGTTGAATGAATGAATAACACACTTGGTTATTACCCATGACCTAGAAGACTGACTCTAGCATTTTGCAGGTGTGGATAACATGTTTATGTATTCTTAAAACCAAACCTCCAGAAATGTTGACTTCTGGTCCAAACTCCCTGCTTTCTCTTGGTTTTGATTTTGGTATGATAGGATAGGGACAGGGTCTAGGTTCGCCAGGGCTGTCAGTCAGACAAAGGAGCAACGAGAAGCCTGCACAGGAGGATATGAAGGTTTCTCTGTGTCATTCCAGTGCACATACTGTCATAATGTATTCCATCGCACCTCAACAAACATTCCCTCCCCATGATAACATTGGAGAATATGCAAGTAAGTCAGAGGAGTCACCTCCATGGACATCCTTCCCTGGGGGTAGTGGGAAGTGCTTTAGGACTGAGCCTGACCACATGGAGAGATGCCTCCAGGCAGCACAGAAGCAGTGCTCCTAGGGTCCTCACGCATGAGAAGCAATGGTCTTTCAGGAGCAAGACTTCAGGAGCAAATTGATCTGTGTTCTTGGAGACAGATGGGAGAATCTCAACTCTCTGGGATCGCCTGTGTGAAGACATGCTTGCTCAACTGCAATGAACAGCCACTCTCTGGGATCGCCTGTGTGAAGACATGCTTGCTCAACTGCAATGAACAGCAACCCCCACTCCCCATCTCTCCATGGGTTCAGGGTAGTGGCTGTGTCATCTCTGTAGAGCCTATACTCTGGGTTATCACAGGATTCCCCACCAATATTAGAGAGTACCTGTAGGGAAAATGTGGCTTTGGACAGGACTCACACTCTAAAAGGGTCAAGTTCAGGAGCTGTACCAAAAGAATGCAGGTTCCCAGACCCAGGGAGGTCTAGCTTAGCATCATGAGAACTGTGATATTCTGAGCCCTGTTCCCATAGGATACATGCTACTCAGAATGGCCAATGCTGGGCCCCGAGACTCCCGGTCCTGGACAAGAACAACAGGGTACCATAAGGGTCAGGAGGACCGGTGTAGAGGGGTGTTGGATAGACAGGGCAGCTTCAAGTTCCAGGCAGATAGTTCATCAAAGGGACATGGGAAGCAGCTAGGGACTTTTAAACAGAAGAGATATTATCACTTTCATTTTTTAAGGAGGAGTTGCTGGGTAGCAGGGTTTGGAAACCTGGGTATAGCTGGCGGGGATGGGGTGGTGAGCTGCACTGGTCACAAGGTAAGTGACTGTTATAAATTGCCAACTGCCTTGTCTTGTGATGCACTTTAAAGACTAATGACATAAATCCTCCATGGGAACGTGGAGACATTGCACAAAAGCAAGGCAGGCACCCTAGTCTCTGTCCATAAGACCATTTACCCAGCTTAAGAAAAGTGGAAAAACTCTGTATGCCCAGCATCTGCAAGTAGCAAGAATAGCTGACTGGGAGGTGAACTGCTGACATGCCACCCATGTTCTCTGGGGGTAGATCTAGGCTTGGTTGACTCAGCTTCTTTGAAAACGCTGAGGCCAAGTTATTTTATCCAGCTATCAGCCATCTGTGGTTGAAGTGTGTTCACTACTATGCCTATCCCCTTCCCTTCTGGAGAGAGGGGCCTGAAATTGGTGTAGATGTATTGATGCACTGATTAATTTCACTGATACATGTTCCTGCTTGTGCCTCCCCATGACAGGACCTCTCCAAGGAAAAGCCTCCATGGGAACAGATCCCTCTCCTATCCTCCATGGTTTCAAAGAGTACCCTACTGGCAGAGGGATCCAGCAATTTCGTCAAATTGTATTGAGTCTAGCAGCAATTCCACTAAGTTCCAAGAAACTCATCTCCTAAAGCTCTTCTGCATCTTGGGTCCTAGGAGAGAGCTATTTTTAGTGTTTGTCTTCCTCAGTCAGATGGAAGGAAGGGTATCAAATCAGGATGCTATTGGAAGTACTTCTTTTAACTTGTCCAGAACTGGTTTCTTCAACTGCTCTTCACATGGCATGACTCACCAATGGCTCAGAATCTCAGTGTCATTGCAATGGTCACTGTGCCTCAAAAAGAAGTGTGCATGGCATGGCTGGATTAAGTGGTGCATAAACTTATGTGCAAGCTACCCCCTCTTCACCCAGTTCACACATGTTGGTGCATTTAGGCCACATGGGTATATGAATACATTGATTTGCTGAGGCTGTGAAAATAAAAATGCACCATGGTTTCCTTTGTTTATGCTCACACAATTTTGACACCAGATAATATAAGTTTCTCCCACATTGACCAGTTATCCAACACCACCTGGTGTTCAGCCTTTTCGTTCAATTCCCACCCTCATTAGAGCATGTGCAAATCCCACAATACTGCCCTCTACTTCAGGTGCCAATCACAAGTAGTAGATCCTCAGATTACCCACAACTTCAGTCCAACGAGGCTACAAATCAAAGCTCCCAAGAGTCTATATTTCACTTGCAGTTGTAAAATATGGGTTCTAGTGGACCAGAAAAAATTGACTATCTGTGCTGTAATCTTGAGAGCAATCATTAAAAAATGAAGAGGAATATAGGCAAAACCACAACAAAGGTATTGTGTATATTATTAAAAGTGTCCAAATATTAAAGATAAAGCATTAAGATAAAGCACTGATGAACAGCACAGAAAACAAGTCTTAAAGTGGGAGACCTAAATCCCAGATACCAATTAAAAGACAATGCTGGAATGAATCAAAAATGTGATACAACTCTATGTTATCTGCAAGAACCTTCAAACATCAAGATATAGTGAGGCATGATGAGATGTGGCAACAGGAGGTGGTATGTGAACACTGATTTGGAAAGATGAAGTATTTCAAACAACATAGACTTCAGAGCAAAGAATATTACTGGGGATAAAGAGTATATCACATGGTGACAGAAGGGTTAAGTTGCCATTAAAACTCAAAAATCCTTAATCAAAAAACAAAGATCAAAAATATGTAGAGTGAAACTGTAACTCCTTGTGATAGCTAATATTTTTCATGTTAATATTATTTTCCTGTCCAAAATAAGCTGACAGAATGGATGGAGACATAGACAGTCACAACTATAGTTGGAAATTTCAACTCGGTAATATGTAAGACAAATGTACAGGAAATCAACAGATATAGAGCAATTGCTCTATTATTTCATTATTGGCAGTAGCTTAGCATAGTCTTTTTTTTTTTTTTTTTTGGTTAAGAGAATAGATAGAACAGTCTCCAGGAAACATAAAAATTCTTTTAGAGAAATTATGAAACCAAAAGAACAATTTGTATGAATTTTATAGAGTAATTGAAGATCTATTCATAAAAAATATTAATTTGTATATCAGTGGTGTCCTGCAGCTCAAATGTAAATGGGTGTGTGTGTGACATCGTCTTCCACCAACAAACTCTGTTCTGACCGTGCCTACATGGAGATGGCATCATTTTCCACATGTTGACATCTCAGTCTCCCAAGACAACCCTCCACTTCTGACATATATAGCTCAATTATAATCAAATACAAGAGATGTACAAGGAAAGATCTGGGGAGAGGTCTTGACACTTCCATGCCTCTCCAGGAGTGCCATTTTCTCCAGATCACCACTAAGTCACCAGCCCAGGAGCTCTCTGAGGCCCCACCACTAGGTTTTCATTGTATAGACCTGACCTATTCTTTCTATGGCCATTGGCACTGTAACAAATCTCCAGCTCCTCTACTCTTCTTGGAAGTCAGGGGACAGTACACAAAGTGAACCTTCTACTCATGTTGCTTTTCCATAACAACCAACCTCTAACCTCAGAAACTCAACTCATGCTTTGGTGGTATGTATTGTATCATGACATATATCTGATGAAGTGTGAATCTGTTCCCCTAAACTGTAAACAGTGTTGTAAATCAATGTTATCTCAATGAAAAAACAAAACAAAACACTTCATTAATGTAAGATTGGAATGACCAAAATATATGTATCTCTTCAAAAGCACCATATCATACCAATGCATCAATATAATGCCCTTAATAGTTAAAAGATAATAAATACTACCAAGCATCCTATTGAGTCACTTTTTTGTTAATGATTTTTACAGTAGAATAGGTTAAGCATGTCTCAAAAATAATCACTAAAAAAAATCATGAAAGAAAAAAAGATATGTTTAGGAGGTGACATTGATGGAAGGTGAATGACCCTTAACAGTTGAGAAATAACCAGTGGGTTTGTCTTCTAGATGGAACTAGGGATATTCACAATGGAGCTAAGAAATAGCAAGTGATTCACTCTTCACTATGCTGAGAGGGGGCACTGTGGGTCAGAGTCAGTCATTTCACCTCCAAAGTTGCAAAGAACAGTCACTGATTTCCTTTTCTCAGCATGGGTCTACAGAAGTGAAGCAGAAGATAACCCTGAGTGTGCTGTGGTGGCCAGAATTTGACCACAGGAGGTCACAGATCTGTAGGCCAATGGATAACAAGTGACAAATGCAACACGGGGATGTTAAAAAAGCCACACTTAATTGCTCCAGCAAGTGCTGGAGCATCAGAACTATATTTGGATTCTAATGGCTTATTGGCGAAATATTGTGGCAGATGCTGCAGGAAGACAATTCTGAGTTTGATGCAATTTAATTTTTGCAAAATATAACATCTTTTTAAAGGTTGAGAGCTACAATATAAGCTATTTATAGTGATTAGAGAGGCATTTTTCTTTTCAGAATAATTTAAAGTAATCACTAATGACTAGTTACTGGGAGCAGGGTAAAGGAAGACCTACAGCTGGCATACTCCATGTTATTATTTAATTTACCCGTCACACTGCAACCCCCCCCCCAATTAAATCATTTTCTTTCTCCTTTCAAAATAAATTAGGCATCACAGAGAGCCGGTGAAGAAAATTGATTCTATCATTTGTAATTAGGATAAAAATTTGCACTTGCAAGCCATAGATTTTCGAGGCACATTTGCAAATATCTTTAGAGAATATTGCAAAGGAAGTCTGCCCAGAAGATCTGGTTGGCCCCAGAAACATTTGTTCACCCCGAGCCAAGCTAAATTGGTTGCACTGTTGAGGGACATCTGAATAAAGTAGAGTCCAGGAGAGAGGACACTGAGAAACCACAGTAGCCAGGCATAAAGGAAAAGTTTCTTCCAGGCTTAAAGGTCACTTCCAGTCCTTCCTAATCCCTGAGAAGTAGTGATCTGTAGCAGACACCCTCAGATTCTACAGCCTGTCACATAATGACCTCTAGGGCATATTGATCTGCTCACCCTGCATGTTGCTGGTTCAGGAGATAGGGGATGCAGGTATAGAATTAGCATTTCAGGTGAATTCTCAAGTGATGCTGAAGCTGATGGCATGAGGACCACAACTGAGATTAATGGTTCTAGATGATTATAATGAAGCTTCAGAATAACTTCAAAGATAACAATAAATATGATAGGCACAGAAATCAGTTGGGAGCAAAGGGAAAAGCTAGGAGGGAAGCAAAAGCCATTTCTCTGCCCCGTTTATAGCCTTAAGTCAAGAACTTATGGTAATAAAAAGTGGAGATAAGGAAGGCCCCAGAGTGGGTGTAAAAATGAACTGCCCCTGGCAATTCAGAAATTTGTAAAACAAGATGACAGTGTTTTTTTCATTATTTTTATTTTTAGTATAATAAGTACACACACTTGTGTTCAGTTTACTGATTTTTTCCTTCATGAGACATCTCAGAGTGCTCCTTCCTAGCTTATCTCTCCAAAACCAAAGAGACTGCTGCCTGATTGATAGCATCATCATTTTGTTTATATTGTTCTTAAACTTCACAAAATGAAAGCATACAATAGGCCCTCCACCTAGCTGATTCTCAGAATCTCCTGAGATTCATTTACAAGTTGCCACAAACAGTGCTTCATCTTTTTAAAGGTGTACTACACTGACTTTTAAAAACCCTTTCACTCTGAAATAATGGTGATTGACAAGAAGCTGCAAAAATCATAGAGGTCTCATATACCTTGCATGTGGTTTCTCTGGTAACAATCTACTTCTGGAAAGCTGATGATAGTGCAGAGTACATGTGTATAAAATTTTGTTCAGTTAGCATGTGTGTAATGCCTATAAAGACAGTGCAATCAAATTGCAGAATTACTCCTGCAAGATAGTCAGCACTCTCTGTGTTTCATCTTTTGGTTGTGCCTCCTCTATCCTCCCACTGCCATCCTTAACTATAGTGACTACCAATCTTTCTCCACCTCTATGATTGCATCTTTCCAAGAATTGTAGCTGTGTACCATAATTATATAATATATAACATAAAGGCCTTGCCATCTTGTCAAGTTTTTATGTGTATCAATACTTCTCTTAATGATTCCATGGTATGAGTGAGTCACAGTTTGATCAGTCACCTGCTGAAGGATGTTTGGATTGTTTTAGCTTTTGGTTTTTACAAATAAATTGGTATTCATATATAAGCTTTTGTATTGACTCAAGTTTTTAGTCCTTTGTGATAAATTTCAGACTTATAGGCATCAATTTTCATTCCTTTGGGATAAATCCCAGGAATGAAACACTTGGTTGTATCATCAGTGTATGGTTAATCCTTAGGCAACTACCAAGCTATTTTTCAGAGTTATTATATCGTTTCATATTCCCATCAGCAGTATGGAAGATCCAATTTTCTTTGCCAAAATTTAGTATTATTAATTAATATTTTACCCGTACTTATAGTCATGAAGTGATATCTCACTGTGATTTTATTTGCATTTCATCTAATAACTAGAAAGATTAAACATCTTCTTATGAGCTGTTTGGTCTTTGAATAGCCTCTTCATGATTTTATTTATCATCATCTTTTGCCTATTTCCTAGTTGAATTATTTGGTTATTATATTGTTTATATTGTAAAGAGTTCTTTGTATTTACATGTCTAGTCTTTGTTAGATACGTTGTTGAAATCACCCCCTACCCCCAAGCTGGTTGTCTGTTTTTTTTTAAACATTTGAAATTTCTTTCATAAACCCTAGGTCCTTAATTTTTATTAAGTTCAATTTATCAAATTATTTTTATGTTATAGATTGTGTTTTGGTGCAACTCTTAAGACATGTATAATCAACACTAGAGCCTAAAAATTATTTTACTATGTTTTGTTCTAAAAATTTTATATTTTACATTTAAATCTGTGATCTATTTTGAGATAATTTTTAAATAAAATGTAAGATGTGAGACTTTAGTCAGTTTATTTATTTTTGCTCCAGCAGCATTTGTCAAAAACATTATCCTTCTTCATAACTTGTTTTTACATATTTTTAAAAAATAATTTGAGTGAGGTTATTTCTGGACGCTGCTATTTTCTATTGATGTCTATGTCTATTTCACTGTGGATATCACTGTCATTATTACCGTAGCTGTATAATACATCTTAAAACCAGATAATTTCTCAGTTATTATTCTTCCTTATCAAAATTGTTTGTTATAGTCCCTTCAACTTTCCATGTAAATTTAAAAACAATCTTGTACACATGTACATAAAATTGACTGGGGTTTTAATAGAAAAACATCAACCTTATATACCAACTTTGGAAGGAATTGCATTTTTATAATATGTTACTGAATTTAAGACAGTATAAAGACAGTGCTCAAAACACTACCTAAAACAGTGCTAAGGGCATTTACAAGATTGGGGAGAACCCACTCTATGTGGGTTCTCACCCATGTGCTCAATTGCAAGATATTGTTCAGGTTCATGGTTCAAAAACAGTGAGGTTTATTTAAAAAAAAAAACCAGGAGATTGGAAAATGGAAAGAGTTCTTAAGGACACAAATGACCTGAAGATAGTTATCTGCTATCTTAAGTGTCTACTCTTCCCAAACAAAGTTCACTCATATCAATCCCCATTCTTTGTTTCCACACCCTATATATATCCTGATTTCCCACCTTCCAGGAAACCTGTTTCACCTTGACCATTCATTTCTTTCTCCCCCTGCCTCTCCCTGAAGGGAAATTCCAACTAAGGTCATTCTCACATTTTAGCATCTGTCCTTGAAATCTGCAAACTTCAACAGGCAACAATGGTGGGGGGGTAGCAAGCCCTATAAAAAACATTGTCCCATTATTGAGGCCTGGAGCTAGAGGCATACAGATTAGCAGTCAGGGTCCAAATCAGTTTGGCAGCTAGAGGTGCTCACAGGTGGGATTGGTGACACTACAGCAGCCCACAACAATAATCAGAATGCCAACGGGACATTACCAGATGCTGGACTGGACAGTGGTGAACTCAATAGCATCAGGAGGTGGTGCCAGAACCAGAGGCAGTGAATAGCTCTCACAGGTAACGAGATAGTCACTGATGAGTAGTGCTAATCAGCACTGGTCACCAGGAGGTGATGTCTGAAACACCAGTGCTACATTTCTCTGTGAGCTATTGGTATGAACCAATAACCAATAGCTCTTCAGACACGGGGATGAGGCTAATAATGCTCCTTGCAGACAATGTCAAAGGAAGGGATAGCAGCAGGTGCAGTGTTTGGTTCTCTTTGAATGTCTCTTTGAAGGTCTACAGAGGTCAGAAGGTCTGGATATTTGGAAGTCTAAGGGATCTATGGCGGTATGCTGAGTCTCAGAAGGACATAAGCTAGATGCTTTACTCAAAATTTGAATGACAGCTGTGTTGTGACTCATGGGCTGCTCAACAAGACTAAAGGACTCCAACTGAAGCTCAAAGCGGCAGGTTTTTTGCTGGTGCACCAGGATCCCCATGCCAACTAGGCAAGAGAGACCCTGAGCAATTTCTGTGACAACCTTTTATAGGGCAAACCACCACTGTCCCCTATTGTGAAGCAAGCAAACAGGTGTAGGACATTTTTCCATAACTACAGGACATGTTCCCACATTCCCATAGCTTCCATTAGAGCTGGCATCTATCATCTATCAGGAGGACAGTTCTGGCATTAATTATCTATCAGGTGGACAAGATGGCTGTCGGGAACAATCAGGAATAAAGGGAGGCAGAAACAGGATGTTGGAGCAACCAGCTGTGGCAGGTACTTTGCACCGAGGGCAGGGAGAGGATGCTGGCTTCAACATGGAGGTTTGAAGCAGAATGGAGTTACTTTGGTTAGTCTGTTCCCAACAAGCTGAGGAGTTCGAACCTGATTGCTCCATTTGTGACACTGGAACCAGATACAAAAAGGGAAAATCTCGTACTGCCTAGATCAACCTGCACTCAGATCAGGGGAGATTCTTGAGCTGGTGGGCTCCAAGGAACCACAGCTGCCACTGGCCTCAGTGAGGTCCAACAGCATTTGTTGTTCAAATGTATTATCTAATTTTGTGAGTATGGAATAGTTTTCTTTGTGACCTGCATTACCATTTTTGTTATTACCAGTGAATTTGACCATCTTTTCATATGTGTTTATTTGTCAATCATGTTTCCTCTTCCTTAAAATGTTTGCTCCTATCTTTTTTCTCATCTTCAGGAGACGTTTTTTCTTACTGATTTATAGGAATTTTGTTCTAAGTTGGAATCTAATTCTCTTTCAGTTATTTGATTGGCATTTGTCTTTTGCCAGTTTGTGACTTGGCTTATTTATTTCTTATGGTTTCCCTGATAAGGTGAAATTTCAGTTGTGATGGTATTAAATTTATCCAGTGAACATCTTGCTTTGGTGTCTTGTTGAAAAAATTCTCCTCTGACTCAAAGTCAAAAAACAAGCCTCTATCTTTATAGATAGCAATATAGTCTTTTGAAAAGATTTTAACTGGAGAATAATATTTACAGATTTTTTAAAATGTCTTTCCCTTTTATCTTTATTCTGTGAAGACAGATACTTTGTGCAAGGTATTCTGTAAGGATCCAATTTCATTTTTCTTAGCATTTTTTTACTGCATATATATCATTTTCATGTCCCCTCTGGTAACTAGAGCTACCTTTGTCATATAGCTCATATCCATATCCATATGATTCTATTTCTAGGTTACTTTTGTTTAATTAGTGGCTTTGCCTTGCTCTTCAGGTATATGTTAGCTGTTCTGGGGTATCTACCTTTATATAAACGTTTAGTGTCATCTCATTATATCTAAAAAATTTAGATTTTGGTTGGCATTACAACAGATTTATAGGTCAATGTGGAAAAAATGTGCATAGATATTAGGGTTTTTTTTTTTCAAGTGAAAATGGACAAATTTATTTAGAAGAACAGTTATGGGGAAAGGTTTATGGCAGAGAAAAGAGAGAAATAAAGTGGGACTCCCAGGCCCACAGACCAGGGTGTGACAAAGATGCTCTGACAGTGGGTTTTCTTACCCATGAACATATATTTTCTTTCATATGGATCCCCTTCAACAATTTCCATGGTTTCATTAGCTTGTCTTTATAGGACTTGTGCCTCTTTTATTATGTTTATTACTAGCTACCTAAGTATTTTTGCTGCTATTATAAACAGACTCACTTAGAAAATCTACCTCTATTTATTTGTTTTAGAGATATAATAGGAATAAATCTTTAATATTGATTTTATATCCAACCATATTGTTAAGCATTTATTATTTAAAACTTAGTTTAAAAAATTAGGTATAGATTTTCTTATGTGTTTTTATTTAGAATATATAGAAATCTATCTAGAATAAGTATAATATTCTAGATAGGTTTTCATAACAGTTTGACTATATTTCCCAATGTTTAAGCTTAGTTTTTTTAAATTGCATACTATTCTTAATAAGGTGCAAAGACCTCTAATAAATTCTGGATACTAGTTATGAGAATGAAATTGCATCTCTATTCCTTATTTAAAAATATTTCTAATATTTTATCATGAAAAATAATGCTTTGGAGGTTTTTATTGACACATGTTATCAGAAATTTCCTTTCATTTATACTTAGATGATATATATGTGATAAGTGCTATCTTGTGCTTTTACTTCATTCATTGAGATATCATATGTTTTACCCATTACTCATCTATTAATTTAGAAAATGACATACACAGATTCTTTTTCTAATGCTAACAAAGCATAGTGACTCATAAAAGAAACTGGAGTATTCCCTGTTCTTTTCTCTGGAAGAGTGTTTGTGATTCTGGATTGAGCTACTTTGTAAATATTTAGTAGAACTTTGCTGATCAATAAACTCCCTTTAGTTTACTATATACTGACCTAATTATTTTATTTCTATCATTTTTATTGAGATAATATTAGTTTACAACATTGCATAGTTTCTAGAATCACCTTTTCTCATCATGCCTGCACCAAATCTCCATTCACTATCTACTACCAACCAATTAACCCATCATACTTATCCCTTATCTATGATAAGCACCATTCTGTTGTCAGAGTCTAAAGGTTTATTTTTCTGTTTTCTTTACATTCTATAAATGAGTGAAATCATACAGTATTTATCTTTCTCTTCCTGACACCAAGGTTCACTTATGAGTAAATGAGTAGAATTCCATCATGTACATATACCACATTTTCTTTATCCATTCCCCCTGCCATTGGGCACTTGAGCTGTTTTTGTATCTTGGCTATTGTGAATAGTGTTACAATGAACATAGGGATGCAAATCTTTTCCAATTAGTGTTTTTATATTTTTTGGTAGATACCAAAAAGTAGGATTTACTGGGTTGCATAGTAATTCAGCTTTTGATAGTTTGAAGAAATTTCATTCCAATTTACATTTTCACCAACCAGTGAACCAAGGTTGTTTTACTACATGTATTCAGCAATAATTTTTTTATTGATTGGTGTTTTGGTAATGACCATTCTAACCAGCATGAGGTTAGAATTGCATTATTTGATTTGCATTTACCTAATGTTAAATGATGTAGAATATCCATGTGTTTGCTCATCATCTGTATGTTTTCTTTGGAGAAATGTCTATTAAGAAGCTGTGCTAATTTTTAAACCGGTAAACAAGTTTAACAACCAAATTAAATGGATAGATTCTTAGAATTATAGAATCACCCAAGAATAAATAGGGAATAGAAAACCTGAACTAATAATCACAAACAAGGAAAAAGAATCAGTAGTCAAAACTCACCCAAAAAACAAAAGTCCAAGACCAGGTGACTTCAAAAGCAAGTTCTACTAACTTTCAAAGATAACTAATACCAATTTTGCTCAAACTTTTTTGAAAAAATGAGGAAAAAGGAATATTTTGAATCAAGTTTTGTGTTAACACCAAAATCAAACAATGGTAATGCAGAAAGAGAAAACTACAGACCAATCTTCTTAATGAACACAGATGCTAAAATCCTCAAAAAGCTTAGTAAACTAAATCCAACAATGCTTTAAAAGGATTATGCATCATGATTAAGTGGGGCTTATACCAGGGACACAAGAATGGTTCAACATTCAGAAATCAATCAATATAATTCGATACATGAACAAAATTGAAAGTAAAAATTATATGATCATATTAATAGATGCCAATAAAGCATTTGATAAGATTCAGCATCTATTTGTGATGTAAATCATTGAAAATCTGGGGATAAATGGAAAATGTCTTAATATAATAAAAGCCATATATGACAAATAAACAGTTTGGAAAAACTGAAAGCCTTCTCACTAAGGTGTGGTACAAAAGAAGGATGTCACGCTCCTTGCTACATAGGTAAGAATAATCTATAAAAGCTATAAAAGGAAACAAAATTGGGAAAGAAAATTATCTCTATTTCTAGATGACATGATATGACATGATAATGTGCAAAGAGAACCCTAAAGATTCCACAGAAAAACTAATCAAAGCAATAAACTAGTTCAGTAAAGTGGCAATATAAAATCAATTTACAAAAATCAGGTACTTTCCAATATTCAAACAGTAAACTAGAAAAAAAGAAGAAATTAAGAAAGCCTGCTCACATACAACCTCACCATAAAGTCCCAATAACAAGAACAAAACCTGGCAGTGAATCTAATAAATGTGGCAAAGAACCTCTACAAGGGGAACTACAAATCATTGTTAAAAGAAATAGAAGGAACAATGAGATTGAAGCCTGGGACCCAATATGAACCCAGTTCCTTTCATTGAATGTGGGCATTGCTGTCACCTGCATCTAAAGACAGAGACTAAGACTAGCCTGAGGCCAGAGAAGGCCATTTCCACTTTTTACAGTAAAGTGACTACCTGGGCAGATGTGGGATTATGCTAAAGCAGGTCCTGAGGTAGAGACTCCCCAGGCCCAGAGGAGAAAGGGAGGAGATAACGATTTTGGAGAGGAGCTTGGAGAGTGAAGTAAGAGAAAGAGCCTGGAAATTGGGATCAGGCGTGGAGGTTTTGGGTCTCAGAAGAAGAACCCAGGAGTGGAGTCCTATGGAGCTTCCTCACCTCCCTAGCACTCTTTTCCTGAGGATCGAGAGCTGTGGGAAGGTGGAGGAGAGTTGACCCTGGTGAAGTGCGGAGCCTTGGTGACACTCAGACAGGCCAGCCTCTGGGAGACCCGACTGAGCCCCACCTGTGTTGGTGGGATTCATCTGGTGCCAACTGGAGCAACAGGATCGGGAGTCAAGGACACAGCCTGACGTTTCAACCAGAAGTGCCCTAAGACTGAGGTAAACCCCACGAAACTCTTTGAGGAGCGGAAGTGGGGCTCTATTCCATTTGGAACACTTGTGAAGGTGTGGACTCTTTGTTTCTCCGGTATCTGGAAATAAACCTTTTGTCTATACTGGTCATTAAGGTTTGATATCTGAGCCCCTGCTGCACGCAGGCAGAACTCATAGGAAAAAGGAATTTAGACGGGGGTGTCTGTATCCCCCCCGATAACAAGATGGGAAAGCTATTCCCTGCTCATGGATAGGAAAAACCAACTTTGTCAAAATGACCATTCTGCCCAAAGGAATTAACACGTTCAACACACTACCAATAAAAGTCTCAGTAGAATTCTTCAGAGTAATGGAACAAAGATTACTGAAATTCAAGTGGTAACATAAACACACAAAAGACCAAAAAGAGTCAAAACTATTTTTGCTACCCCCCATTGTTTTCTGTTTAAGATTGCAGATTTTAAGGACAGATATGCTAAAATGTGAGAATGGCCTTATTTGAAATTTTTTTTAGGGGAATGCAGGGGGGGAGGAAGAAATGAAATGGCTTAGGTGCTGTTTTTGAAAGGTGGGAAATCAGGGTATATGAAGGGTGTGGAAGCAAAGAGAGGGGTTTTAATATGGAGATCTGATAGAGATTTAATGGAGGAGAGATTGGAAGTGGCCATTTTGTAGGGTAAAGATGTGAGCCATGTGGATTTGGCCATGTGGCCACCTGGGGCCTGCAGCCCTTGGCTGGCCTGGGCTAGCCGCATGTGTGCTAAAGGCAGTTAAAAAGTTTACAGATTTGAACTCTGTTGGAGTTTGTTTTGCTGAGTTTGACTTGTGTTTGAAAGAGGCCATGCAAAAGTTAGGCCTGAAAAGAAAGCAAACTTTACTGGTCTGGCACCATGGAGTTTTTACTACCTGGAAGACAAGGAGGAGCAAGCCAAGGGAGCAGCCAAAGAAACATGTCTTTAAGCATCTGGAGATGAACTCTGACTGGACATTGGTGAGATGATCAAGACTGAGAGACTGAGGATTTTGGGGCAATCTGGAGAAAGGACTTTGGACAATGCTGAGAAAGGTTTTGGACAATGTTAAAGTAATCGAAGTCTTACATGTTTTTTTGGTAGTGATTAGAAAATCACTTTGTTAAAAATAAATTAGTCTGCACTGATAGTCTTGCTTTGACTTGGTATTTTAATTGAGAAGACTGGGGATGGTAAAAAGAACCCATGAGAGTTTAAACTGTGTTTTTAAGTTTTTTTTTTTTTTTTTTTTTTTTTTTAACAGCAGGCCTGTATGTATTAAAGTCAAGGCAAAAAGTCTTTTCTGGTCGCCCTGTTTCAGAATGACTCGAAGGTCATTTTGACCTTGACTTTAACTCTACACAGGCCTGCTTCTCTCTACAAAGCAGGGTACAAACAGTTACCATTAGCAATTGCCTTTAACTTTAACTAGATACACCTATCTACCTGCTTCTCTTTACGAAGCAGGCTACACACTCTTCGTTAGCATTTACACTGATCACCTTTACCATTGATATGCAAAAGTCAGCTAGGTGCTCTCTGCTTTCAGCTCCAAAAACTGCAGAAGAAAATAAAACTTAACCAACCAACAATTTGCAGAAAAATGGGAGGAGTGACTGAAGGGGGGATACAGAGGGGGGATATGGAGGGAGGAGGAAGGGGGATGTAGAGGGGGGATATGGAGGGAGGAGGAGGGATCAATTAATGCACAATTGTGACAAATCAATAAAATGAATTAAAAAATAATAACAAAATCAGTAGGAGAAAAAAAAAACAAAACTTAAAAACATACTTTAAACTCTTGTGGATTCTTCCCACCATGCCCAGCCTTCTCAATCAAAATACCAAACCAATGCAAGACTATCAGTGCGGACTAATTTATTTCTAACAAAGTAATTTCCTAATTACTACAAAAGAAACATGTAAGTAAGATTCCAGTTACTTTAACATTGTCCAAAGCTTTTCTCAGCATTGTCCAAGTCCTTTCCCCAGATTACCTAAAAATCCTTTGTCTCTCAGTCCTGATCATCTCACCAAAATCAGCCAGTCAGAGTTCCTCTCCATGTGTTTTAAGACATCTTTCTTAGGCGCACTCCTTTGGTGTGCTCCTCCTTATCTTCCACACTGTCTTGTTCTTGTTGCCTTCAGGTAGCAGGAACTTCATGGTACCAGACCCAGTCAAGTTCACTTTCTTTTCAGGCCTGACTTTTGCATGGCTTCTTCAGACACAAGTTAAAATCACGAAACAAACTCCAACACAGAGTTAAAATCTGCAAACTTCTTAACCGCCTTTAGCACACATGCCGCTAGCCCAGGCCAGCCAAGGGCTGCAGGCCCCTGGTGGCCACATGGCCAAGCTCACATGGTTCACATCTCCATCTTACAAAATGGCCAAAACCAAAAAATCACTTCTCTATGAATCTCTCTATCTGACCTCTATAGTGCATCTCCTTCTTCTCTTTGTTTTCACACCCTTTATATATCCTGATTTCCCACCTTCCAGGAACCACCCCTGGACCATTACTTCTTCCTCCCTCTTGCATCTCCCTGAAGGGAAATTCCAACTAAGGTCATTCTCACATTTTAGCATACCTGTCCTTGAAATCTGTATTCTTAAACAGGAGATAATGGGGTGGGGGGGCAGGTTGCACACCCTATCAATTCTGACTAAGTAAAGGAATAATGGTGGTATTAAACTGATAGGCATGCTATTAAAAAATCATAATAATTAAAATAGCTTGGTACACGAACAAAAACAAACACATAGCCAATGAAATAGAAATGAGAACCCAATGATAAAACCACACATATATGGACAAATAATAGTAAAGTATATGCACTGATATAACAAAAAAATCTACAATAAATGGTGCTGCAAAAATTGGACTGCCATTTGCAAATCATGAAACTAGACTACAATTTCACATCATACATGAAAATCAACTCAAATGAATTTTTAGCCCTTGGATGTAAGACCAGAACACATCAAAATACATAGAAGAAAACAGGAAAATCAGTCCATGACATAAACTTCTGAAACATCTTTGTGGTTCCATCATCTGCAACAAGGAAAACAAAGTACAATATATGCATCTGGGACTACATCAAACTGGGTGACTTCAGTACAGCAAAAGAGACAGTAACCAAAATGGAGAGATACCAGAACGGAGAAAATATTTGCACACCTTCCCTCTGATGAGGGACTGATATTGAAGTTTTACAAATCTGTCTCCCTTTGATTCACCTGTTGAAATCTAACCTCCAAAGGGATGTTATTTGGAGATGTGACTTTAAGGTGGTGATTAGGTCAGGCTGGTGATTAGGGTCGGTGGGTCTCAGGAATGAGGCCCTTCTTAAGAGACCCTGGGAACTATTTTGACCTTTTGCACTGTGTGAGGATACAAAGAAAGGTCAGCTCTCTGAGACCTGACAGGGGCCCTTACCAGGACCCCTGCTGACATCCTGACTTGGGACTTAAAGCCTTAGTAACTATGAGAAATCAGCATCTGTGTGTATGGCAGTCCTTACTCAAATAATGATTATCTTCCTGATGGATTATAGTTTTCTCATTATGTGTGACCTCTATCCTCAAATAGACTTTTGTATTGAGTTTATCTTGCCTTTTGTTATCATTGCTGCCCAGACATTTCTTGATCAGTGTTTACAGTTTTTGCCTATTTCTTAGTTGGCAAACTTTGCATGCTTATACCTATTAATTCTTGTAAGCAATCTATTGCTTAATTTGTGTATCTGCTAGTGTCTGTATTTTCATTCACCACTTAGTTAAGATGTTTTTCTGGGTTCTTTTGGAGCTTTTTAGACAATTATTATAGGTAATTGTGCAGTTTGGAAGTGTATAGTTTGTCTTTATTCATGACAATTTATTCTAGAAATTGCACAATTCTACATAGGGAGTTTTCCCCCTTTGGTCATATAAAAGTGTAGTTCCCCTTGTTGCTGTTTCAAAAGTCTGTCCCCAGACTTGCCATTGTTCTTTCACAGGTGACAGATTTTTTTCTCTTCCGGCTGCTTTTTAAGATTGTTTGCTATATTATTATTCTGCTGTTTGCTAACTTTTATAACTACCAATACAATCTATTATTAAACAATCTATTCATCATTATTTATAGCCTGAAAATGATCACTGCCTGATGTCACTGAGGGTCTAATATGGTTTTTGTTATTTTTTCTCTCACTCTCAGTAGTTTGTTTCCTTGTATTTTCGAGTGAACTCGGTTTATTTTTGGCTGAAGGTCTGAGATCCTTATCTCCGCACCTCTCTTTCTTTCCTTTCTGTCACATGGCATAGGAAAGAGATTTTCTGTGATTGCATCAATTCAATGACATGTGAATACTGTGGAGCAATCCCTGAAGTTCTTAGGCATCCCTTTCCTAAGATCAAGAAAGCTTAGTTTATGTCACACCATAATTATGACGCTTAAGAAAATCAAACCTTCTGACAGCTTAGTAATTTCTTAATATCACTTCAGATCCAGGCCATGTTCACACTTCCATCACTGTCTCAAGGCCCTTTAGGAGCTTCCAGACTATGAACCAAAAAAGGTTTATGTATTGTGATTGGTTTTCATTCCAAAAAATATATAAATTTTATAGAAAATAAAGTTGTCATTAAAATAATTCAATATAAAACTCTTTTCCTCTTCTGTATAATTCCCCAAAGCAGTGTGGCCCAGGGCTAGCTCTACCACCCACATCATGTGAAGTCCATCCTTGGGCCTAAGGGGGTCACTTTAGTTGTGCTTTTTCCCAACCATCAGAAAGGAAGAAGTGACCTACCTTGACCCATGCCTGCCCCTCACCATTCTCTCACCTGGTCCCATCTATCACTGCCCACAGACACAGCACTCTCCATACCCCATTCCCCAATAACCCTCAATCACATTCCAAGTTGGCACCCTCATGATGTCAACTCTTGCCTCTCCAGGTGGCAGTTGAGGCAACCTGATTTTCTACTCATCCCTCAGTCTATCAGGATATTTGTGAGGGTATCTACAATTAATCACCGTACTTTCATAGTTTGGAGGGACTATCATAGTTTTTATATATAGAAAAATACCGAGAAGAAATTAGAAGTTTCATTTGAACAGATGGAATGCTCGCTATGGAAAGAGGTCAGTGACAGAAACAAACAAGCAAGAATGTGCCCAGCCAGCCAGATGCTGAATTTTGAGAATTTTCCTAAAGTGAATCCCACTTCACCCAGTAATTCCTACTAAAATCACAGGACAGTGCCCAGGAGTACCTGGCAACTTGCCAGGTATGTTCACGGGTGCAACTTGCCACCCTGGTATGTTCACGGGTGCAGATGTGTTTAAAGTTATCTTACCTGATTCTGGGTTCCTAAATTCTCCAAAAAAAGAGAAATCGTAGAATAGAAATAATGGAGATTTTAATTCTGCAGTTACCAAGTAAGAACTTATTGAGGCTTGTGCAATTTAGTGTAGGGGAGTCAGCTTTAGGACAGGGTCTGTGTGCTGCACCCCAAGAAACAGGTAGACGCTTTCTTTAAGCAGTTTTAACCCAGCGTGATAAGAGGGTTGGAGTTCTTGTTTTTGCTCTTCTCTCCATTAGTTATTCCATCTTTTGAATTTCTGGTCTCCTTGTGCCCATGACCTCTTCATAGTGGATTCTAGTTCACTAGCCTCAAGGGTTGTTAGTGGTAAAAATTTTATTTCCTAAGCCAGAAAGATGATCTCACCTATATGTGGGATATAGGACAAACAAACAAGAAAACAAAAGAACAAGTAAAAGTTAAAACTAATAGTCAACAGAACTGAAGCATAGAACGAGAGAGGGGGAGAGGGGAATTATCAGGGGGAGGATGGGCACAAGAGAGTAAGATGATGTTTCACAAGAGACAAAGTGGTGGGAGATCCTCAGGGTAGACAATGATGTAAAACATATGTACATGTGCAACAATTTAAAAAAATAATAAAATAAAAAAAATTATTTCCCCTAAAGTAAGTAGTGAGGAAACAATCCTTCTCAGGTAGGGACAGCCACTATCAGAATGTGGGTAGGTAACCTTGGCCTCACATCTCTAGTAGAGAAAGTGCTACTTTCTACTTTATAATGGTTTGATTTATCTCAACCTAAGTTAACATCCAGTATCATGGAGACTCACTGGACCCTTTACCCTGCCTGACACAGTTACAGTTATGTGTAAGTGTGCTCATTAGTGCAGGTAAGCAAATGCACACAAGTGTATGCATGTGTGCTCACAGATGCACATGTGCTCATAGATGCAGAAGCACCAGTTGTCTGGTGTCACATCCCTTTGTCACATCCCTCAAAACCCATGAATGAGCTTTGAGACCTGATACTGCAGTGCCCTTTCTGACATCCTGATTTGATCATCCCTCTGGGGTGCAGTGGCACCTTCAGGGAGTTTTGATTATCTCCTCCATGATGATGTCATAGAGTTTGAATGCTCTGTTTCTTCCTATCAATGCTAATTAATGTGCAGTAACTAAGCATTTACCTCTGCTTACTTAAACACCAGGAGCAGAAAGGGTGGGAGACTCACCCTGTGGAGATGGAAAACTTGCCTGCAGTGTGTCAGCTCCTACTTTTTAAAACATTAGACCACAGAAATTGTGATCATTTCTGGCCAGGCCATGGTCATTCCATTTCTGCATCTGATTAATGTTTATGTCTTCCTCTAGCAGGCCAGGGCAGGGACTTAATCACTGTGAACAAAATAAATGTATGAACTGGCTTGCCTTTCTCTCTCTGCTTATAATTTGTTCTGTCTGGCAAAGTAATATTATTACATAATAATGGGTATTAGCCTTATGCTTTACAAAACCCAGAGTTCTCTCTTTTATATTTTGATTTATTCTCAATAAATAAATCACAGCAAACTTGTAATGTGCTAGATTTCAAACTTCATCATATTAATTACATTTCTCTGATTATTAGCATTTGTCATAAGGATGTTGTAAATTGCATAGACTTGTCGAGAAGAGGGAAGAAGCCATATTCTCACCCATGGAGATGAATGTATTGAGACTTCATGTACTTTTGCTCTACTGAGCACTTCATTGCCTTCTTCCTGGATTTTTGCCAGATGTCAGCCAGGGAGGCAAACTGTGGTGCTGGGCCCTGTGCTGGATACAGCAGGGAACAGGAGTGATTGAGTAGCTTGCCTGGACCTTCAGGGTCATTAACCTCACAAAACCTTTATTCAATAGTATTTAAAAGGAGCTTTGTGGACTCAGAGATGGCATATAAAAACATGTAAGAAGTGGCCAGTTGTCTTCCATACTTATTCAAGACTATAGTAGTATTCTAGGTTGCAATAAAAAATGCTATAAACTAGTAGCTTATTAAAGCAGAAATCTGTTCTATTTGGAAGCCTGCATTTGAAATCAAGGTCATGACAGTACTATGCTTCTGGAAGCCTTGGAGGCAGCCTTCCTGCCTTTCTGACTTCAGTGGGGTCAGTTGGTCCTGTGTTCCTGGGATCATGGGTGCCTGACCCAGCTCTATCTCTGTCCTTGTACAACCGTCTTCCCCTCTGATTCTTTCCACTTACACAGAAACTGGTCACTGGGTTTTGGGTCCACATTAGATACTGTGATGTCATCTTCAAATCCTTAACTAATTGCATCTGCAAAGACCTTACTTCTAAGTAAGGTCCCATCCTGAAGTTCTAAGTGGACATGAGTTCTGGGGGGGGGGGAAACCAAATGGACTTCTCCAAAGATAGCCATCGAGAACTGGTAAGGTAAAGGGAGGGTTGGGGTGTGGGGGAGCTGCTGTAGCACCAGGGTGGAGATTCTTCCATGGAGAGGGATCTGAGTCCTTACATGGTATATTTGGGTATATTTGAAGTCTGTTTCATCGTGTCAGTGCCCTAGCCTTCCCCACTGACCTATCTTCAAGGGGTGCCAAAATCTGTATCTCCCCAGTATTTCTTTGCTTCAGGGTGTAGACACAGGACCAAGGGTCTGGCTCATTGGGAGTGATTATCCTTGGAGTGAGCAAGCACATAGCCTTGTTTGGGCTTCCAAGCGACTGTTTGGTCACTTCCCTTGACCAACTTGAGCAGGCTGACCCTGGAGCACTGGGCTATCTCTGCTTTTACATGAATAGAACTGGCCTGGAAGGCACGGGGGGTGGGGGGCACCTTTCTTCTGTTGGCCACACCCTCTGGTGTCCAGAAAACATGAATTGAACCTCAGGGTCCTTCAAAGATGTATGTGAAGAATGCGACTGCTCTGGGCTTCTGTTCCTATCAGTGAGAGCTGGAGTTTCTAGCCCATCAATGGAAGAAACACTGAAAAGCAGTTTGGAGAGGTCTCAGCCATTGAGAGGCAGCAGGAACTGATACAGAATCGCAAGCAGAGCTGGGGGTGAGGAGCTCACAGACTTACATGGAGTTCTGGCTTGCCTGGCTTTGTTCACAGCATCTCCTGGCAAATGATGCCAGTGGGTCTTCTGTGGTCAAATTAGCTGAAATGCTGCATGGGGGTCTTGCTTGCAGCATCTCTAGGATGCACACAAGCAGTGTTTCTTTCTCTTAGGGTTTTTCTTAGAAGTGTATAGGCAAAAATGAAGCTGCAATGGAGGCTGAGAGGAAACATGCAGGGAGAAGCTATTTTGGGGGTTCTAGTGATAGAATTTGGAGACAGATCGGATGTGGGGTGGGAAAGGGAAATAGGTGGGCCTGGAAATAGGGAGCTACAAGTGAGCTGGGTGGGGTTCTGCTCACATTTCTCATGCGGGAGTTGAGTGTTACTGCTGGTACTGAGTGTGACACAAGGCTGAGCCGGTTTCTGGCCTTCATCTGCAGAAGGCGTGGCTGGCACGAATCCGGGAGGACCGGGCTCAAGGCCAGCCCAGGGCTCTGCACCAGCCTCCTACCCTCTGCAGCTCATCTCTCAGGTGCTTTCAGTGAGGTGATGTATTTCCCGAACTCCAAGTCCCCTTCCCTTTGTGGGAGACACAAATGTGTTTTCAACTCTTTCTGGAGTTTGGGTTTTCCTTTTAATCCCATGCGGCCTTTGCAGCCATCACTCTGGCTCCTATATTTAACCTGTTTAATGAGATTTCTTTTCCAGTAATTCCTGAAACTGGTAATCTCTAATTGGGTCAAATTCTCTACCCACAAGCCAGCGATTCTATTTTTAGAACAAATCCTCAGGCTGAAGCTTCCCTGGCTTTCTGCGCAGCTGTCAGAATGACTTTCTGCCATGCTCTGCTCTCCCCAGCCAGCCCTGATTTTCACTATTCTCCTGCTATGTTTCGGGGTGAGCTTTCACTCCACCTCCTCCCCATTTTCAGCACTGACCCCCAGGGTGGTTCCCACAAATTCATTTAGTGCAGGTTGGCTAAGGTCCCCGGTGTCACTATAAATACCCAAGTCTCAGCGGCTGTGGAGAAGTGCTGAGTACTCTCCTCTCCTGTTGCCTTTGTCCCAGTTGTGAGCAGTCCCGGAGGGAGAATGAGTTCTAAGGGCCTACTTCATGAACTGTAAGGACCTTGCAGGTCACTGGGGAATTGAGACTTTTGTCCTTGTCCTCATTCAGTCAGGGGACCCTACTCTGCATTGCTTCTTATCTCAGATGAGGCACCAATCTCTGATTCTGTTGGGGAGAGGAATACAAGTTCCCAAAAGAGCTGAGGTTAGCACATGTATTTGTTTTATTATGAGGAAAGCATGGTTAGGAGAAGGTAACTAAGTGTTCATCTTCCCAGATCAGCATGGCACAGTACCCTTGACAACGTGCCCCCCTCCCCCATCTATTCACCTCTGAAGGGGAGATGGTGCTTCCCAGAAGAGGGGACTTTGTTGTTTTCTGTGCAACTCATTCCCAGTGTTTAACCTCCATAGCAGGAAATGTTATGCAGCATAGACCACAGCCTAGGTGCATCAGTCTATTCCAGTATGGACTCTGGACTCATCTAATTACATCTGCAACAACCTTATTTCCAAGTAAGGACTCACTTCTGGATTGCAGGGGTTGGGACTTCAGCGTATGAATTTTGGGGAGACAAAATTCAGCCAATGACCCCCACAGAGTCTACTCTGTGATGCCTACTTCAATGCATCTCAGATAACTTCCCTGGCTAAAATAAAGCTATTTGAAGCCATTCTACTTTCAGCTGGCAAGTGGGAAGATAGAGTATTAACATATAAGAGGACAAATCCACAGTGTTGATAGTAACAACCACACCTGGGGCTTAACCACGGTTTTGGAATTAAGGAGTCAAACTCCCACCGGACTCTGGGGCTTTGCATTTCTTGACTCAAGCAGCTCCCAAGAATTTTATGTTGTTAACTGCAAAGAGATGACGGACATGAAATGATCTGTGAGCCTCACCATTGCAAAGGGTGATGGGGTCCCCGAGTGAGCCTCTTTCCATTAATCCTGATATGAACGTTTGTACAAGCTCTTTAGAATGCATCTGATACCAATCCTGCCCATTACATTCTGACCAGGGGTGAGTTGAGAATGCATAGGTGACAAGAAGCCGATTTATTTATGAGCTTCACATGCAGATCACTTGATCATGTATTTTTCATTCTTTGATCAATTCTGGGGCATTATTCACAAAATTATAGGACTTAAAAATGCATCATGTCATTTAATGAGAGAATCTACTCTAGATGTTTTATAAATACTAGTAAATTAAAAATACAATACTATTCTAGATACCATAATGAAAGTAAAGCCCTGCAAACTTGACCACCTCTTAAGCACAGGCAAGAGGGTGGATAATTGAAAATGGCATTTTGCTCAGTTACAAACAGTGGTGATGCCCCGCGATCCTACTTGGCCCAATTGTTGCCCGCGAAGGGCTTTCAGCTCCAAAAGGGGAGGAGACAAATGAACAGATGACCTGACAGAGTGGTGGGTATGAACTTTAATGATGGGTGGGTGGGAGGGGGAGGAGTTAGAAAGACCTCACAGAGGAGGCACCCTGCATGGGGATGCCATTCCAGGAGAAGGTATCCGCTGTTTGCTCCTATGAGTTCTTGGGACAGGGTGGAAAGAACTTGTAGCCTAGGCAAAGACTTGGGAACCCCCATTTCAAAAATGTCAGAGCTAATATGTGAATACTTGGAACCTTTATAAAAATGGGAACTTTATATTTTGTAATTGATTCCAGAGAAATTTGAGCCACACCTCACATTCTAATACTTACGTCCACATAACAACAGGTGGGCTACCTGAGCAGCTCATCTTGAAACACATTGGAGTTCCCAGGGTTTTCTAAAATAGGCCCATGCCTGGGTCGCCCCAATTTAATCTGGGTATCTGGAAGTGGGCCAAAGAAGGACTTCTTACAGGGGTGCTAAACTCTGAGGTCTCTGATTTCAAGGGCCTCCACTTCTTGGTTCATCCACACGGAGAGTCGGGTAAGAAGGGATCCTAGAGAGCCAGGGGTTCTTCTCCCTGTCCTAACCCCTCTGTGCTTTCTGGAGGCAGGTGCTCACCTGGGCCTCATGTGTGAAGGGAAAATAGGCACCCACACCAGGGGCCATTGTGAGCACCAAATGAGATCATGTGTATGAAGCAGCAGCAGAAAACATCTTCTCTTGTAGTGAATGTGCGTAACATCGAGGAACACCCACACCTGCCACAACTCTGCATTCCTCATTTGGGAAGAAAATGTCTTGCTTGTTGATTTCCCCTTCTCCTTGGGGTGAATCACAGAGCTCCTTTTCCCTTCCACACCTAGCCCATCGCTGCACCAAAGCCTCTCACATTCTTTCCTAGATGCTTTGTCTTGAACTGGCTCCTTTTGCAGCCAGGACTAACAGCCCTGGTGGGTGCACAGGGCTGTCAGATCCATACTCCTGGAAGCTATTTGTTAGGACCCACTAACTCCACACAGCTCTCCCAGTCCTGTGCTTGCTCACAGGATCTGGATGAGCCCAGTGCAGGACTTGGCCCCAGAGAGCTTCATGGAGGATTTGGTGTAAGGAGGGGCTGAGCCAGCAGATCCAGGGAAACTTATGCTGCTGGCAGTCATCTTCTACCTTCCTTGCGGACCTTCATTCATCTCCTCCTTGCCTAGCAAGCCCCGAGTCCATGGTGTAGAGGAATGCCCACCCCATGCCCTGAATTGAGTAACTGGACTTCTTGTGAGAGGCGCACCCATCCCCCTTCCCCCCTTCATCCTCTTTCCCCCAATCATGCACAATTCATTATTTTTAACTCCCCAAGACACTGCACTGGGGGTTGCACTGTGCACAGGTGGGGAAACTGAGGCGCGCGGGGGCGGGGGGGGGGCAAAACCAGCGCTCAAGGTTACACGCCCTCCGTGTCTGCCAGAGGCGTGGGCTGCCGAGTGGGGGCGTGGGGCAGCGCGCGCGCTTGGGTTGTGCGCGCCCAAGCCCGCGGCTCCGGGTTTCGCTGTCGCAGCGCGGGAGGACGCCTGGGAGGACCGCAGCCCGGGCGCGAGCGGTGCCAGTGCGCAAGCGCGGCGGGCGGGAGGAGACGCGCTGGGGGCGCGCGCGCGCGCG